>CM076570.1:581857072-581991367 GCA_034641835.2 Pinus albicaulis
AGAAGAAGTTAAAAGTCGACCAAAATTGGAACATCCTAATCTTCTCTCTAAACATTTTATATGGTATATTGTCTATTATATATTTTAACATATTTATGGAAACGTAAATGCTAGCAGCCCTCTTGATAATTCAGCATAAAACTAAACCTCTGTGGTTACCCATCTGAAGATTCAATAGGTATCGGATCTTTTGCACTTGATCTGGGCATAGCTATTTGATGTAGATTTTGGAGCTCAACATAGTATAAAACTAAACCTCTGTGGTTATCCATCTGAAGAATCAATAGGTGTCAAATTTTTTGCACTTGATCCTGGCATAGCTACTTGATGTAGATTTTGGAGCTGAACATAGTTACCGATCAAACGAGAAAATCACTTGATACTTGTTTTTTTGAGGTAGCAAAAAAAACAAGCGATGTTGAAAAGTGGTGATGCAGAATCACCCTTTTTTTTGGAGCATAGTTTTGGCACTTTAAAAAATGAATTAAAAAAATTAATAATAAAACAAAAAATTAATTTAAAAAAAAAAAAAAATCATTGTTACCACCCACCCGTTGCCCGTCGGCGCCTCAGGGCATCTGTAATGGGCGTCAACGATGATTTTTATTTATTTTTTTATTATTATTTTTTTAATTTGTAATTTATTTATTTTTTTTAAATTAAAAAAAAAAAAAATTAATTTTGTTTTTTTTTAATATATTTGTTTTTTTTATTATTATTTTTAAGTGCTTTTTTTTTTTAAATTTTCATTTGAAAAATGTTTTGTTTTATTTTATTTTATTTTTAATTTGTGTTTTTTGTTCATTTAAAAAAAAATGAATTTTGTTAATTTTTTTATTTAAAAATGTATTTTCGTAGATTTATATGATTTTTTTTTAATTTAAATTATTATTCTTATTATTCTTATTATTCTTATTCTTATTATTATTATTATTTTAATTTAAATTTCTAAATTTAAATTAGTTTTTATTTTAATATTTTATTTTACTATTTTTTTTTTATTTTAACTAATTTTTTAATTTTTAATTTTAATTATTTAATTTTATCAATTCTTTTAATTAGGGGTTTTTTTATTATTATTATTTTTATAACTTTAAAAAAAAATGTTTTTTTGTTTTGGGTAAATTTTTAATTTTTTTATTTAAATTGTGTGTGTTTTTCCTTTTCAATTTTTTTTTGAAATTTTTTTGTGTTTTTTTTTAATTTTTAATTTTTAATTTTTTATTTAATTTTTTCTATTTTTACAAGTGATATTTTGTCTTTAATACCATGCCTAAAAATTGTGAGAATTTTATTTTCATAAAGGTGATATTTTATCTTGAATTTCATCCTTGGATTTTCAAGGCGTTTCAGAGATTATCTTTAATACCATGTGTACAAATTGTTGCAATTTTAAAACTTTTGTTATTTTATCTTTAACGTCATGTTTATTGTGGAAATTTTAAGTTTTTTCATAGCCATGATATTTTATCTTTAATGTCATTATTAAAAATTGTTGATAATTTACCCTCAAAAGAAAAAAACGTTATTCCAACATTAACACTTTTTTGCACACAAAAATTTGACGACGTTATTCCAACAACAACACTTTTCGTTTTCAGACTATTTTTTCACACAAAAAATTGGTGATGTTATTTCAACATTAACACTTTTTGTTTCAAGTTTTTTTGCACACAAAAAATAGGCGATGTTATTCCACCATCAACACTTTTTGTTTCAGGGATGTTTTTTCAATCCTTTTTTCAAGAAATTTTTTGGTTTTCAGCATAATTTAAAAAAAATGTTGAAATTTGACCCTAAAAAAAACAGTGTGTTCTCGAAGACACACTTTTCGTTTTTGGGCAGTTTTTCATGTTTTTTGAGTTTTTTTGGGCTAGAGTTCTCATTTTGAGGTAATAGTTCCCATTTGATTGGTAACTATGTTGTTGGCATTCTATGCGTCCAAGACACACATTCTGATGATGCCCCTGAAGTTGTATTTCCTGAATGTCTCTATGCATGGCAACCAATGTTGAGGCTACCTTTGGATCTCCTCCTGCCTCCTGAATTGCTACAGTGGAGTTTTCCATGATACTATTCATAGTCCAGTATAGGTGGATTACATATTTAAACAGGCTCAATCGACCTCTTGTATTTCCCGGATATGTCACCATTAGTTCCATTTCGTTATCTGGAATGCCATCCTCAACTTTGGTTTTGAGCTCTCTCTCCCAAATTGATATCAAGCCTTTTACCTGAGTAGGCACACCAACTACATAAGCATACATTATATTTTCTACCTCTCCTGCTAGGTCCCACCTTCTCTTCACCTTTGACCTTTCCTGCCTTTTTAGTTGGGCTTCTCTTCCCTGCATTTCCTTTTCCTTTCTGTGCTTTCACCATCTTGATTTTTTGGGGCTCTCCCAGAAACTATACCTTCAACCGAATCCGCATCGCGGTTCCCACCCAATGTGCAGAGACTAGAAAGATAAAGAAGCTAGGAAGGCATGTATAAACTAACATAGCAACATCATTGTTCATATTCTGCCACAACGAATTCATTTCCTGTATAATGATTGTCGCATCTTTCCAGACCTTCACCTCATCATTACTGCCCTTACTCTACATGCATGCCAATATTCAATTGGCTTGATAGGGTTTCTCTTCACAGTCGCAGTCCAGTGCGAAGATTGATGATACATTTCCATGAGCTTAACACCCCCAAGGCCATACAACTTAACAAAAAACACCATTTTCAAATGACAGAATAGTAGGAGTTCTCCAAGCCTTGCATAAATAACAATTACTTCCACAGAACTTCAAGGACTAGTAATACATTTCCATGAAGTTACCCCCCTCATGGATATAGAAATTAACAGAATTCACAATGTTCGTGTGAACACCCTCGACTATACAAAAAAAATAATTACTTCTACATGCACAGACATCATGATAGAAAGAAACAAGAATCATGGTTTCATCTTGTTAGTCAAGGTGGAGCCTTACGCAACACCTTATATCAGTGTCTTGCTCCACCACCCTAAAATTTGGATCTGTCAGGGATAGAAGACTGTTACAGTTCAAAGAAGGGGCAATGACTCTGAGGAGTTCCAACCTCTTTCCAGACCTATCTCCCACCCGTTCCCTAAGAAATGATATAGTTCAAGTGACCCTAGAGAAAGATTTAAAATCACCTTTCTGACTATGACACTGATATTTAATTCCCCTACTTAGAACCCTCCCCCTCATGGAAATTTACATAGGCATAAAACTAGTATACAAGGATAGGTTCTTGTTGCCTTCCCCCTCCCATAGACTGCCATCCTCCCAAATTAACAACATACAGTAATACAAATAGGATTGATACCACTCTAACTCAAAATACATTTCAATCCGCATAGTCTTCTGAGAAAACCACCCACCCATATTGGAAACACACAAGAATAACATGAGCAGTAACAGGTGACAGGAGGATACATACCAGGTGTAGTGTTTCCCAATGGATGATATTCCTTCCCACCTCGTTCCCTTCCTCGACCACAATTTTGGTTCTAGTTGCTTCGTAGGCCTTCCCGCTCCCACTGTCATCAAAATTTTAACATTCCCTCTATCCCAACATATTTCCTTCCACTTGTGGCTCTCATCCTAGACTTTCCTAACAGATTTTTCCCATATCTAGCCACATTTACTACTGGCTTAATGTGGCGCGGGGCAAGCCGTTTGTTTTTGCTGCCTCGTGGCATGCTCACCGCACCACTTGTCCCTCCTGATAATCAACCTCATCACGTCTCAATTGACACCCCGATCGAGTATCTTGGTTTGGGTTGTTATCTTTGTCTACAATTTCTTGCAAATTTTCTAGTCCTTCCATCGGCACTGTTCATTCCCAACTTCTATCTAGATAATTTCCTTTATGACTACATCCCAAATTTGCTAGCAGGTCTGTTGCTGCATTTCCTGTCCTGCGGACATGGGAAGGTATCATATAATTTATTTCTAAAATCACATCTTTGATTTCCTTGTAATCCTTTTTGTATGCCAGTTGTGACTAGTTTTTTCCCAATTGGATCCTTGCTGAATTTTTTGAAGCATTCCTGTAACCAGAGTTGAGTCTCCTTCCACTAATAGCTTAGTTTATTATTCCCTTCTGGCTATGAGGAGTCCCTATTTTACTGCGTTAAGCTCTGCTTCATTATTTCTTGCACAACCCAGGTCCATTGCATAAATCCTCATTACTTTACCTCTTGAGTCTTTGAAGATTCCTCCAGCACCAACATGCCTTGGATTTCCTTTTGAGGTTCCATCATAATTTAACTTCAGAAAAACCTGCGAGTGGCTTGGCATGGGTTTCATTTTCCATGAGGGAAATGCTAGAATTTGTGGTATGAGGTTCAACATTGTGAATATGTGAGCCTCCTAGGTGTTCACTTTCTAGTCCTTCTATTGCCATTTGTCTACTAGGATGGTTTCTCTAATATTAGTTAGTATGGATTTCCATATTTCATTGACCGGTTGTATCTCATATCTGAATGTTTGTATGTTTATCTCCTTCCAAACCGCCTGAAGGAAGAGCCCCAGGGATATAAACCAAGCTCTGTTAATGACTGCAGATTGAAAGCCCCCTATCCTCCAACTTTCTATGGTGTTTTTAATGCTTGATTTGTCTCTATATGTTTGTTCGAAGAGAAGGCCAAGGTTCTGCTAGAGTTGTTCAACAATTAGGCACATATTTAACATATGCTCCATTATTTATGTATGTTTCTCACATAACCGACAAGTTGATGGCCCCTGCTTCCCTCGTTTCTAGAGCTGATCCTAGGTTAGTATCCTTTCATGACTGACTATCCATAGAAAAAGTGTTACTTTTGGCCATTGGTTCCTAAACCAAATTTATTTCCAAATGTGGTTTGTTTGATATTAGATGTTGTTTGTTTTGATATTGTGTCCCTCTTGGATAGTGAACATCCCTTTCATTATATATCACCATCTCAGGATATCCTCCCCTATCGATATTTTTATTTTCCTTGAATTTAACTCTTTCTCACAGGTTTCTGATTGCTGGGTGTCCAGAGCATTATTCCAGTGCTCCTTTTTTTTCCATTTCTCCATTGATGTTCTGTCCCTCCATTCCAGAACTGAGCTATTGTTTTATTATTCATTTTGTTTGTGAATAAGAATATCTCAGCTAGATATTGTATGCTGAATAACTTATCCCTTTGTTGCCATGGGTCTTCCTAGAACAGAGTAGTGTTTCCCCCTCTAATTTCCCAAAAACTACGTTCCTTGATTAAGTGTCTGATTGTCGATGCTAAATTCCAAATTGCAGATTCTTTCAGAATATTCTTTACCCTAAATCTCCCTTCCGTAAAGTTTGGCATTTCATATTTTCTTTCCAAAATTTTTTTCCACATGTCCCTTCCTCCTTGTATCCAGTGCCACCATAGCTTTGCTCACATGACTTTATTAAGCATATATGGGTCTCCCATTCCCAATCCTCCTGCTTGTTTATTTTTTGTTAAATTTTTCCCAAGGGAGGGGTGCCCATTTTTTTTCTTGTTGGGGTCTTTGTCATAGAAACTTCTTGAAGATATTGGCCATCTCTGTATAGCTCATTCTTGGAGCTGCCAATCCCATAGCTGGTAAATAAGGATTGACTGCAATACTACTTTAAGTAGAATTACTCGACTAGGGGAATTCAAAGCATAGAAGGACCAATTTTGAAGGTGAAATTGTATATAGTTAACAATATCTTTCGAGCAATATACTTGGAGGGATTTAACGTTGAGGGGTATACCCAAGTATCTTGTTGGGAGGGATCCAATACGAAATCAAAGGGTTCTCGCCAGAAAACATTGGACATGGATTTAGGTGTTAAAAAAGAATACATTGGATTTACCATTGTTTATAACAGTTCTGTACGCATGCATGAATTCGTGGAGGATGGAGAGGATGGCTTTAACTTCTTTCAGGGTAGCTTGGAAAATAACATTATGTCATCCATGAACTGTTGACGGGTAAGAGTGAGACCGTTTCCCCATAGATTCATACCTTTGAGTTGTCTTCTCGTCACCTTATTTTTATTAATCCCCAGGCCTTCTGCAGTAATGATAAAAAGGAAGGGGTATATCGGGTCACCTTGTCTGAGGCCTTAGGTGGCATTGAAAGGATCAGAAGGAGAGCCATTCAATAGGATGGAAAAACATGGGAGGAGATAAGTGAAAAAATCCATTATATCCATCTTGGGTCGAAACTGAAAGCCTAGAGAATGCTCTGAAGATAAGTCCAACTAAGGTGGTCATAGGATTTTGAAAGGTCTAGTTTAATCATCATTCCTTTGGTTTTGAGGGTTTTGAAAGAGTGTATGGATTCCTGGGTTGTGATTATGACATCTAAGATTTGTCTTCCTTTAACAAATCTAGTTTGTTCTGGGGAGATCAAGGCCAGAAGGAGAGGTTTGAGAGGTTAACCATTATAGTAGAAAGGATTTTATATATTAAATTACATAACGCAATAGGTCTAAATCTTGTTGGTTCATCTGAGAGATCCAGTTTAGGAATTAAAGCATGGAAGGTGGAGTTTAGAGCAGGATGTACCTTTCTGGTTCTTCGTGATTAATCCACTAATTTCAATATGTCCTTCCCCATTAATGGCTAGAAAACTTGATAGAATTTTGTTGTAAAACCATCTATTCCATGCGTTTTATTTTTTTCTAACCCTTTAACCACTTCTTCAACCTCTTCTAAGGTAATCGCCTACAATAGAGCCAAATTATGATCTTGGCTGACTATCTGAGGAATGTGCCATTGTATCCTTTCTATTGCTTCTGTCCTATCCTGGTCCGGCTATGTTAATACACTAAAGTGTTCCACCAAAATATTCTCCATGTCTTGATGTTGCACTAGTCGATTACCAGTTGTATCTTTAAGGGAAAAAATTTGGTTATGTTGTCTTCGTTGAATCGTTGCCTTTTGGAAGAAGTTAGTGTTTCTTTCCCCTTCACGAAGCCATTTAATTCTATATTTTTTATTCCACAGGATTTCCTCCTGCTTCCTACATTCTTCTATTTTACTTAGAATATTTCCTTCTTCAACTACCAAATTTTTTGATCCTCCATGTATTATCATTTATTGTTGTACTTGTTTCATGCAAGCCTGTAGATGTTCTTTGTCTTGTTGAATGTGGCCAAATTCATTTTTGTTCCATTTCTTTATTTTTTGCTTCAAATATTTTAGGCGGAGTTGGAAGTTATGCATCATGTTCCTTCATTGTATTCGGCTTGCTTCCCACAATCATTTTTCTTTTCCTTAGAATGCGGGGTCTCGCAACCAAAATTCCTTGATTCTAAACAATCTCTTCTTATTGCAATTTTTCATATATATTTCTAAAAAGATCAGCCAGTGGTCTGATCCTAAGCTAGGAATAATTTTAGCTTCATAAAGGACATCACTACCAATAAGGTCTTGAGAAGCTAAGAACCTATCAAGCCTCGAGGCTACTTGATGGACACCTCCTCTTTTGTTGTTCCAGGTGTACTTGTTATTGATGGTCAGAATATCTACTAGACGTAGGTCAGTCAACATGTCATAGAACATCTCCATTTCAGGTTCCTCTCCTTGAATCCCTCCTTTTTTTTCTTCTAGGGAGGTGATCATATTGAAATATCCTCCTACCAGTCAATACTTCTCATTATGTTAATTCTTCAACATTCCTATATTCTAAATGAATGATGCTTTTTCTCCTAGAATATGGGGACCATAGAAAGATGATATGTGGACCCATTCCTTAGTTCCAATTTGTCTAAAACGGCTTGAGAGAATACGGTGTAGCCCTATCCAGCCTTATGCCTTGATCTCTACTAGATTTGAGAGGATAGTTATGCCTCCCTCACTTCCTCTGGCATCTATAGCTACTACTTCATATCTAGGTTTTATAAACTTCAATATTTTCTCTACTCTTTCCCTTGATACTTTGGTATCTTGGAGGAGTGCCACTTGTGGTCTCTTTGTTTTCAATCTTTCTTGTAGATAGGATTTTTTCCCCTTGCTATTTAGGCCCCTCATATTCCAGGAGAGAACTATCATTTGGGGAATTTTTTGAAACTAGTGGGATACCATTGATAGCGGTATTACCCTACCTGAGTTTACTAACATTTCTCCCACAATTTGACTGGATTCCTATAAATTCTTTCTTCCTCACTTCTCGCCTCATTTTTCTTGTGTGTTGGGTTCCTCAGAACTTCCTTTTTGTGAGCTCACTATGTCTCCTAGCTCTGTTTGTCATTTTCTGTGTTTGATGATATACTCTTGGAATGTTTCCATATATAACTTCTTTTGGTCTTCCGGTATAAAACTCTCATCAAGGTTTCTCCATTCATGCAAATGATTTTTTAATACCACCTATTCTGTGCTTAGGTCGTCTTTTCTTGTGTCTATTTCCATGCATTAGGGGAATTTTGAGGTCTAAAATGGGCCTCCTAAGGAAATTATAAAATAATAGTGGAAATAATAAAATAAAATGTGATTACATCATCAAATTTTAGAGGGAAAAAAAAACTATTATTTCAGCTCATATTTTCAACTTATCTCCCAAAGTTTTTACTCAAATTTCAAGTGGGAGTACACGCTGGATGCAAAATTTAATTCCTCATCCAAGGAGTACCCATGTTGCATACTTTCGATGGATCCTACTACATGAAAAATGTGAAATACATGAAAAAAGTGATTGTAATCATGCTTTTTCATGTATTTCTCATTTTTCATGTAGAAGGGTCCCTCAAAACTATGCAACATGGCTAATCCTTGGATGAGGAATTAAATTTTTCATCCAACAAGTACTCCCACTCGAAATTTGAGTAAAAAATTTGGCAAATAAGTTGAAAATACGAGTTGAAAAAGTATTTTTATTATTTTATTATTTTTTAATCTTTGTACTCTTTTACTTAAAAAATAGTGAATCATCCCCCATGGTTGACATCATCATCTTGAATCTTATTGGTTCTTATAAATTTTATTTTGGCTGTAAATTTTTCTTAGGAGGTCCATTTTAGACCTCAAAATTCCCCTAATGGAAGATTGTTCCACTGTTTAAGATTTCTCTTCCTTTTCTGAGGGTTATGCTTGGGCCTTCCTTTTAGGCTTCGTTTCTTTTGGGGGTATCTGACCCTATCATTCTTTAGATGTATGTTCAACTTATTTTGAACTCTATCCCATTTCCTGTAATATTTCATACCTATTTTGGCTGCTCTTTTGCATGGTAGGGTTGATGTTCTGATTTTGTTGCAGTTTTCTGTTTTTCCTCCTACTTGCTACTTCCTTGAATCCATAATATTTTTTTGTTGTTACAATTCCTAGTTCTAGTTTCTTCCCCTCCATCTGATATGAGAAATTTAGGGAACAATTTTTGAATATATGGCCATACTCATGGATGTAGAAATTATACAAACAATATTTGTACCAATGGATTCAATCTGATCATGCAATAAACTAGAGCAAGAAACTGAATCCTTCTATAATTAATTTGCGGAAATTAAACATGATTGCATAATCACACCAATTAAGAGAAATAAGCAAATAAATTGCACAACACAGATAATTTTCCTGGGGAAACCTTGTTGCTCAAAACCCATCTGTCTCTATTGTATAATGAACCGAGGAATCATGAAACAATACAATGCACTCTTCTCACAGGAGTCTGTTGCACTATCCTAACTGTCTCACACTGATCCAAACAAAATTGGTCCAACACTTCACCAATTCTCATCCTGTCTTCAGCCTTCCTTTCTCACACAATCCCTAGGAAATTAATCCCTATTAATTAGGATAATTAGCTTTCCTTGACTGTGGAATACATCATGGGCATCCTATGGCGTATATAATTGCGCTCGGGAAATTTTCTATAAATACAACTGATAGATAACTTCCCTTTAACCTCTGTGTCAATTGGGTCTTCATCAAAATTGACATGCATGAAGCTATTAATAGTAAATCATCAGTCACTTGAAATATCACTGCATGTGAATTAAATCTGATTTAGTTCACTTGAACTCTCACTAGTGCAACAATAAGTTACAACTTGTTAGACTGACTTTAACTCACTTAATTGAGTTAACTGATTTCTCATGCATCAAACTAATACAATAACTGAAACTTGGACTCTAAAAAAAATAAAATCACTCTAAATGCCTCACCAACTACCCTTAACTCAAATTTCATGAGCTAACTAATTCTATCACACTCAGTTAACTATTACAAGTGATTATGAGATAAGACTACAATTTATTGTCCAATTTATTTAAGGGATAATTTGACACACATTTCTTCAAATTTAATTAAGAAATAATTAAATCAAAAGCCTCCATGGTTGCCATTTATGGATGAAATTTTATGGATGTTGTTCTAGATGCCAATTTCATTGTTTATTGTTGCAAATTTCAACACTCCCTCTCAAAAAGAAAGGAATCAATCTGCCCTAATCCGATACCTTTGGAATATTATTGCATGCAACACTTCTCTAGTGTTGTTCACACATGCACTTATCCTGAAACTGAATATTATCCAAACAATTGAATCAATATAATGCATCTGTCATCAGAGTCTTCTCACTACTGCTAGACTACACATGTCTACTGGACTCTATGTGTTGCTGCTGACATCTGCAACCATGCACTCTACACTGCTGCCAATTCTGATATACACTCCAATATCTGACAATTGTCACTCTGATTTCTATCTAGCTGACATCTGATTGCATCAAGCTAACCGATCCTTCCTGATACTTTTGTATTGTGGGCTCCTCATAGCCAGGTTCTATCCATGAGACACACCATCTTAATAGACCCTACCCAAATTTCTTCTTGGGATTAATTCTACACATCACCCCACCTCACACCTTGAGGTATAGTTGGATGTACTCCCTTTGCCTTTCTGGCTTGAAATTTCCCCCTCCTAGAGGTCTCTACTTGAGTGGAATCTTCCACTCAGTATCCTCTTTTCTTCTCCAATTGTGGCTTCTCCACAACCTTCTCAGACTAATTCTAAGGCTGCATGTTGAGAGATAATTTCTCCCTCTCAACCACCAAGTCACTAAGCACTGCTTTTCTCCTCAAAGATTTTCATGCATCCTCAACCTCGAGAGCATTCATGTTTTGACTCTTGAACCGATTTGCTTCACCTGCCCCATGGCTATGTGCTTAAGGAACACCTTTCCTTTTCTAAACATCACCTCATAACCATGGTCTTCTAATACCAATACAGAGACATGATTCTTCCTTAGGCATGGAACATACAAAACTTCTGCTAGTCTGAGATGGGATCCAGACTCCCTCTGAAAGGTAACTATACCTATCCTAGTCCTGCTATACCTCCTGTCATCTCTAAAATCTATGCTTTGTTGGAGGTCATTCTCCTCCAAGTCACTGAAGAGATCACTATCCCTCGTCATATGAAATGAGGCACTGCTATCTAGATACAACATGCATCCTATTATAGTGCTGGCCATGCATGCAATGAGTAAAATCAAGCTCGAACTATGAATAATGCTTCATCCACTGCAACTGTAAGCTCCTTCTTGCTTTCCTTCTTCTATGGAAAATTTGTAGCATAGTCCCCATGCTCATGACAGGGAAAACATCTGATCTTGGACAAGTCTTTCTTGCGTGCTATGCCTTGGGATTTCTTTCCTTGGCCTTATTTTCCTTTCTGGCCAAGGCACAATCTTCCTCATCATTAGTATTGTATGATGATCCATCCCTGTTGTTCCGCCTGAATTCTTCTTGTGCCAAATCCAACCAAAGTCGCTCCCAATCTGCTAACTTTTCCCTCCCATTCACTGAGTCCTTGTAATTATGCCAGCTCTTGGGAAGGCCTAAAAGTGCTAGGTTCACCAAGTCATCATCTGCTACAGTCACACCAACACTTCCAAGCTCATCTTGACATTGAGTGAACTTTTCCAAGTATGTTGGTATTGTCTTGCCCTCATCCTTCTTGATTTTCCTGAGCTTGTCCTTCAACGCCAAATTCCTTTGGTCGTTGTTGTTCTGAAACAGATCTTTCAAGGCCTTCCACATTGCATATGGAGTCGCCTTGCTATGGAGACTCGAGAAAATTTGATCTCAAACTCCCTCTAATAAGATCCTCCTCGGCCTTGCTACCTTCTTTTTCCAAGCATCAAGAAGAGCGACATCGGCTATTGCAGGCTTAGGAATATCATTGTCAATGAATTATTTCAACACGTTGTCCTCCAAAACTACCTCCATTCTGCCTTTCCATGAAATATAATTAGAACTGCCCTTGAATGTGTATTCCAATATTAAACCACTGAAAGCCATATTGATCCGCTTGTCGCCTCAAAGAAGGTATCTGCAAGTTTGAATATTGTTCAACACAAACCCAATTTATTCTCAACTATAGTGATTTCTGGCGCTCTGATACCATGTAGAAATTACACAAATAATATTTATACCAATGGATTCAATATAATCATGGAATATACTAGAGCAATATACTAAATCCTTCTACAATTAATTTGTGGAAATTAAACATGATCGCACAATCAGACCAAGTAAGAGAAAGAAGCAAATCAATTTCACAACACATATATTTTTCTTGGAGAAATGTTGTTGCTCCAAACCCCTCTATATCTATTGTATAATGAACCAAGGAATCATGAAAAAATACAATGCACTCTTCTCACAATAGTCTATTGCACTATCCTGACTGTCTCACACTGATCCAAACAAAATTGGTCCAACACTTCGCTAATTGTCATCCTGTCTTTAGCCTTCCTTGCTCACGCAATCCCGAGGCAATTAATTCCTATTAATTAGGATAATTATCCTTCCTTTACTGTGAAATACATCATGGGCATCCTATGGTGTATATAATTGCGCTCGGGAAATTTTCTATAAATACAACTGATAGATAAATTCCCTTTAACCTCTGTCTCAACTAGGTCTTCATCAAAACTGACATGCATGCATCTATTAATAGTAAATCATCAGTCGCTTGATAGATCACTGCATGTGAATTAAATCTTATTTAACTCACTTGAACTCTCACTAGTGCTACAATTAGTTACAACTTGTTAGACTCACTTTAACTCACTTAATTGAGTTAACTGGTTTCTCATGCATTAAACTAATACAATAACTGAAACTTGGACTCTAAAACAAATAGAATCACTCTACATGCCTCACCAACCACCCTCAACTCTAATTTCATGAGCTAACTGAGTCTATCACACTTAGTTAACTATTACAAGTGATTATGAGATAAGATTACAATTTATTGTCCAATTTATTTAAGGGATAAATAAATTTGACACACGTTTCTTCTAATTTAATTAAGAAATAATTAAATTAAAAACCTCCATGGTAGCCATTTATGGATGACATTTTCTGGATGTTGTTTCTGGATGCCAATTTCATTTTTTCTTGTTGCAAATTTCAACACTCCCTCTCAACAAGAAAGGAATCAATCTGTCCCGACCACCTTTGGAATGTTATTGCATGAAACACTTCTCTAGTATTGTTCGCACATGCACCTATCCTAAAACTAAATAGCCTCCAAAAAACAGAATCAGTATAATGCATCTGTCATTAGAGTCTTCTGACTGCTACTAGCTACTGCACATGTCTATTGGACTCTATGCATTGCTGCTGAAATCTTCATCCATGCACTCTACACTGCTGCCAATTTCGATCTACGCTCCAATATCTGACACTTGTCACTCTGATTTATGTCTACCTGACATATGAATGCATAAATCTAACCAATTCTTCCTGCCACTGTTGTACAATGGGCTCCTCGTAGCCAGGTTCGATCCATGAGACACGCCATCTCAATGGACCCCGCCCAAATTTATTCTTGGGATTAATTCTGCACATCACCCCACCTCACACCTTGAGGTATATCTGGATGTACTCCCTATGCCTTTCTAGCTTGAAATTTTCCCCTCCTAGAGGTCTCTGCTTGAGTGGACTCTTCCACTCTGTCTCCTCTTTACTTCTCCAATTGTGGCTTCTTCGCAACCTTCTAAGGCTGCATGTTGAGAGATAATTGATCCTTCTCAACCACCAAGTCACTAACCACTGTTTTGCTCCTCAAAGATTTGCACGCATTCTCAACCTCGAGAGCATATAGGCTTTTTACTCTTGAACCGATTTGCTTCACCTGTCCCATGGCTATGTGTTTAAGGAACATCTTTTCTTTTCTAAACATCACCTCATAACCATGGGCTTCCAATACTGATACAGAGACAAGATTCTTCCTTAGGCCTGGAACATACAAAACATCTGCTAGTCTGAGAGGGGAGCTAGACTCCCTCTGAAAGGTAAATGTACCTATCTTAGTCGTGCTATACCTCCCTTCATCTCCAAAATCTATGCTCTATTGGAGGTCCTTCTCCTCCAAGTCACTGAAGAGATCTCTATCCCCCGTCATATGAAATGAAGCACCGCTATCTAGATACCACATGCATCCCATTACAGTGTTTTCCATGCATGAAATGGGAGTAAAATCAAGCTCGAACTTTGAAGACAATGCTTCACTTGTTGCAACTGCAAGCTCCTTCTTGCTTGCCTTCTTTTTTGGACAATTTGTAGCATAGTCCCCATGCTCATGACTGTGAAAACATCTAATCTTGTACAAGTCTTTCTTGCCCGCTATGCCTTGGGATTTATTTCCCTTGTCCTTCTTTTCCTCATTGGCCAAGGCACAATCTTCCACATCATTTTTCTTGTATGATGATCCATCCCTATTGTTCTGCCCGAATTCTTCTTGTACCAAATCCAACCAAAGTCACTCCCAATCTGCTAACTTTTCCCTCCCATTCACTAAGTCTTGGTAACTATGCCAGCTCTTGGGAAGGCATAGAAGTGCTAGGTTCACCAATTCATCATCTTCTATGGTCACACCAACACTTCCAAGCTCATCTCGACATTGAGTGAACTTTTCCAAGTATGTTGGTACTGTCTCACCCTCTTCCTTCTTAATTTTCCTGAGCTTGTCCTTTAGCGCCAACGTCCTTTGGTTGTTGTTGTTTTGAAACAGATTTTTCAAGGCCTTCCACATTGCATATGGATTCTCCTTGCCATGGAGACTCGAGAAAATGTGATATTTAACTCCCTCTAATAAGATCCTCCTCACCCTTGATACCTTCTTTTGCAAAGCATCAAGAAGAGTGACATCTGTTGTTGCGGGCTTGGGAATATCATTGTCAATGAATTCTTTCAAACCGTTTTCCTCCAGAACTGCCTCCATTTAGTATTTCCATGCAATATAATTAGAACTCCCCTCGAGTGCATATTCCAATATTAAACCACTGAAAGCCATCTTGATCCACTTGTCACCTCAAAGACAGTATCTGCAAGTTTGAATATTGTTCAACAAAAACTCAATTTCTTCTCCACTATAGTGATTTATAATGCTTTGATACCATGTAGAAATTATACAAACAATATGCATACCAATGGATTCAATATGATCATGCAATATACTAGAGAAATATATCGAATCCTTCTACAATTAATTTTTGGAAATTAAACATGATCACATAATCACACCAAGTAAGAGCAAGAAGCAAATCATTCGCACAACACAAATATTTTTCCTGGGGAAATCTTGCTGCTCAAAACCCCTCTATATCTATTATATAATGAACCAAGGAATCACAGAACAATACAATGCATTCTTCTCACAAGATTCTACTGCACTATCATGACTGTCTCACACTGATCCAAACAAAATTGGTCCAACACTTAGCCAATTCTCAGTCTGTCTTTAGCCTGCCTTGCTCATGCAATCCCTATGAAATTAATTCTTATTAATTAGGATAATTAGCCTTCCTTGACTGTGCAATACATCATGGGAATCCTATGGTGTATATGATTTTGCCTAGGAAATTTTCTATAAATACAACTAATAGATAACTTCTCTTTAACCTCTCTCTCAATTGGGTCTTCATCAGAGCTGACATGCATGCAACTATTAATAGTAAATCATCAGTCACTTGACAGATCACTGCATGTGAATTAAATCTAATTTAATTCACTTGACCTCTCACTAGTGCAACAATCAATTAAAACTAGTTAGATTGACTTTAACTCACTTAATTGAGTTAACTGATTTCTCATGCATTAAACTAATACACTAACTACAACTTGGACTCTAAAACAAATAGAATCACTCTACATGCCTCACCAAATGTTGAGATTGCAAAAAGATGATGAGCTTAGTGAAAAGAGTCGCCTTCACTAAGTGGGCCAGTAGGCTATTTTTGGCGCAAGTCTATTTTTTAGACATGTCGATCATATTCTATGAGTTGTAGGGTGCTATTTGTGGATGGTTGGTCAAGTTGGAAAAAATAGATGGACTTGTATTTTTAGACATATTGGGAAGAATCTATTTTTAGATTTCTAGTCTAAAAATAGATATGACGAATATTATTAGCTCTTAATAATATTTGGACTATAAACATTATCTTATTCTCTTGGAGCACTTCAGTTAAGTGCACAGATGCGGCACAGGAGCTGACAGAAGGAATTATGCTATTCCTAAGGGTTAAGTGGAGCTATTGTATGGAGACTTCAGTTAGAACTCATGTGACAAATTTTGGTAGAGTTATTGAGGTAGTTGGTGGAGTTGTGTTCAGTTTAACTTAGTTAAACATAGTTGAGCTAGTTGTATCTAGTCTAACAGATTGATACACTAGTGAGAGTGGTGTGAATTAATTATTAATTAATTCAATAATTATTAACTAATTAATCAACTAAAGAATACATTAGTTAACTACAGTGCATGGAGAGTTTCAGTGGAGACCAGTGAAGAGGTAGGTGAAAGAGTAGTGTGACTATCAGTTGTGACTATAGTGTTGCATGAATTGCGACACACAGTGGTTGGAGATGCCAATGAGGATTGTGTGAGCAAGGCTAGACCAATTCGATTTCATTCAGAACCATTCTTCAGTAGTGATTGCGCAGTAGAGGCAAGCTAGCAGGTGGCAGAGATCGGTGCATGGGATTTGCTAGATCAGACCTGATTAGTGTGTAGCAATTGGAGATTGTACTGAGAGATTGTGAGGAGCTTTGTATGATGATTGTTACATGATCTCTATGACATATAATATACAGATAGTTGGGGGTTTTCAGCTTTAAGCTTTCCCATAAATTATTGTGTTCATATGTGTGAATTTTTATGGTTTTAATGTGTTCATGCAATTGATTTTATTTCCACAAGTAATGATCAATAGTAGAAGAGATTATGTATTGTGCATGAAGTCAAATAGTGTGTGATTAGGAGAATCTCGGATGTATAACATATCAGTTATATAATTTCTATATGGTATCATAGCGATATTGATCATTGGAGCAATTGCAAAGCATTGAAGTGGTTGAGTTTTATGGTGGTGGAATTCGAATTTGCAGCAGTGTTTTCTTGGTGTCGAAGTTGAGATGTATTTCAACGGATTGCGATTGGATTATGCCCTTGACGGCGGCTTGAATTATATTTCATGGAAAGACAAGATGGAGGCGGTGCTGGAGGACAATGGGTTGAAGGGGTTCATAGATGTAGAAATTCCAAAACCTGCTTCTAGCGAAGCTGCCGCACTTGACGCATGGAAAAAGAAGATAGAAAAATGTCGAAGGATTCTGTTGGAAGGTGTGAAGGATCACATAGTGTCCAGCCTTCATGGTAAAAATTCTCCATTCTTGATGTGGAAAGCTTTGATAGATATGTTCCAAAGCAAGAGCGACCAGAGGAAGTTGGCACTCAAGGATAAACTCAGGAACATAAAAATGGAGAAAGGTGACAGTATACCCAAGTACCTCACGAAGTTTGTCCAGTGCAAGGATGAGCTAGGAAGTGTGGGGGTTACTGTAGATGACAAGGACTTGGTGAGCTTGGCTCTCCTTACGCTTCTGAAGAGTTTTCATTCCTATCAGGACTCTGTCAATGGTCAGGAGAAACTGCCAGGATGGGAGGCACTTTGGTCAGATATTGTGCAGGAGGAGATAAGGCAGAGTACCAGGGACGGATCTTCATCAAAGAATGTAGATGAAGAAAATTGCGCTTTGGCTGCCAAATCAAGGAAGGGGAAGAGCAATAAGAATTCTTCTCAATCCAGTGCGAAAGGTAAGAAGTAGGACATGTCCAAGGTGAAGTGATTTCATTGTCACCAACATGGACATTACGCCACTAATTGTCCACAGAAGAAGAAAAATAAGTAGGCTGCTAGATCTGTAGCTGGAGAGGCCTTAGCCTCGCATTTTGAGCTGGATTTTTTGCTGATCGCATGCTTGGTCTCAAGTATGATGGGTTAAATGTGGTTTCTTGACAGTGGTGCATCTTTCCACATGACCAGAGACAAAGATTTGTTTACTAATTTGGATGAGAAAGATCTTGGAGTGCACATCAAGATGGGCGATGATGGTAGATACAATGCGACCAGTATCGAGACCATTTCCTTTGAGAGGGAGTCTGGTAAACCCTTCGTATTGAAGGAAGTCATGTATGTTCGAGGATTGAAGAAGAATCTTATCTCTGTGGCGATGTTGGAAGACAATGGATATGATGTTGTCTTTAGCAAGGGAAAGGCTTTCCTATGAAGTAAGGCAACTGGTGAAACTCGGAGGATAGGTGTTCGAGTTAAGAACCTTTATCAATTGTAGGTAGATGGCTGGGTAGAAATGGTAGGCACGAAAGAAGGAGTGGTGAGTCGGGATGAGGGCGAGCTATGGCACAGGAGATTGGGCCATCTTCACCATGGTGCTTTGAAAATTTTGCAGCAAATTTATACCGGGCTTCCCAAAGGTACACTTGCGCAGTCAGATTAGTGCAAGGGATGTATTTTGGGAAAATTTGTGAAAGCCACCTTTCATGAGAAGGATAGTCACACCATGACGATCCTTGAGATAATTCACACAGACGTGTGTGGACCTTTCTCAGTAGCTTCGACAACAAAGCACATGTATTATGTGATCTTTGTTGATGATTTTTCTCGTAAGTGCTAGATCTTCTTCATGCAGAAGAAGAGCGAGACATTCTCTAAGTTCTGTGAGTTTAAGGCACTGGTGGAGAAAGAGTGGGGGAAGCAGGTGAAGGCTCTTAGGAGCGAAAATGGTGGTGAATTCATCTCTGGTGAATTCAAGGACTTTTGCAACATAGAAGGAATTCAAAGAGAGCTCATAGCACCTCATAACCCACAACAGAATGGGGTCGTGGAGCGAAAGAACAAAATGATTGTGGGTGTTGCACGGGTGATGTTGCATGATCAGGGCCTTCCCATACACTTATGGACTGAGGCATGCAATACTGCGGTTTATGTGCAAAACCGTTGTCCTCATAGGATACTTGGCATGAGTACACCCAAGGAGGCGTTTTCTGGTAAGAAGCCTAATATTTCTCATTTGAATATTTTTGGCTCACTTGTTTACATTCATGTGACGAAGGATGCCAGGAAGAAGCTGGAGCTAACCATAGAGGTTGGGATATTTGTGGGGTACACTGATACACCTCACAACTATCGTGTGTATTTTCTAGACAGTTGGAAGATTGTTGTTCGACGGGATATCAAATTTCATAAGGAGAAATCCATGAAGTGTTCGCTTGAGAGGGAGCCACACTTGCATGCAGATGAGGAGCTATTAGTTCCTAAGGATGAGCCTCAAGATGTGAATCAACCATAAGAAGAGGTTCATGGAGTGGAAGAAACCACTCATGCAATGCCAACCATCGGAGGGCAAAAGCGCACTACAGAAGCTGAGCGACTGAATCTTGATGCAGAGAAGATTGTAGGAGCACCTAAATCACAGCGCAGACAGAGACAGTCACCTGACCAATATACTGGATACATGGCTCTGATGAGCAAGTGTATCATGACAGAACCATCCTCTTTCGAGGAAGTTGTGGAGGACCCTACATGGGTAAATTCCATGGTGGAAGAGTGTGATTTGATTGTCAGAAACAGTGCATGGGAGATTGTCCCAAGGCCGAAAGGGAAATCAGTGGTAGGTTTGAGATGGATCTACAAAGTGAATCAAGCAGCTGACGGGAGCGTTGAGAAGTACAAGGAAAGATTTGTTGCCCGTGGCTTCTCACAGGTTGAGGGGATCGACTATGAGGAAACCTTTGCACCTGTCGTAAGGTATTCTTCCATATGGACGATTCTTGCTCTCTCAGCGCAGATGGGGCGGCACATTCATCAGATGGATGTGAAGACTGTGTTCCTCAATGGAGTAATTGAGGATGAGGTGTACATAGAGCAGCCCGAAGGTTTTGAGATCTTCAGCAGCGAGTCACATGTGTGCAGGCTCAAAAGAGTGTTGTATGGGTTGAAACAAGCACCTCATACTTGGTACACACGGAGAGACAGTTATTTCACCAGACTTGGATTCTCCAAGAGTGAGGCGGATCCGAACCTATACTAGATTATGGTGGAGGGTAAGTTGCTGATCATTGTACTTTATGTAGATGATTTGATTATGATAGGTGATGAACTATTGATACACTCATGCAAGGCTGATCTTGCAAAGGAGTTTGAGATGAAGGACTTGGACCTCCTTCATTATTTCCTAGGATTGGAAATTTGGCAGCGCAGTGATGGACTGTTTGTGTCTCAAGGCAATTATGCCCAGGAGATACTGGAGAAGTTCAACATGCAAGGCTGCAAGCCTATCGACACTCCTCTTCCTAGTGGAT
The DNA here is from genome assembly GCA_034641835.2 of Pinus albicaulis. NCBI lineage: Eukaryota > Viridiplantae > Streptophyta > Pinopsida > Pinales > Pinaceae > Pinus > Pinus albicaulis. The sequence continues at coordinate 581,877,745 of CM076570.1, forward strand.
GGAGGAAAGAGGATGCTACATCGATAGAGGTAGTGGATGCCATTGTTTACCAAAAGTTGGTGGGGTCGCTTATGTATCTAGTCAATACATGACCTGACATGTGCTACGCTTTTAACCAACTAGCCTACCAAGCTATATTGGAAGGCAGGCAAGCATGTATTGAGATATCTCAGAGGCACATAGGGATATGGATTATGGTACAGACAGTCGGATGAGGTGAAGTTGTGTGGCTTCATGGATGCAGATTGGGCAAGGAGCCCAACGGACAGAAAGAGCACATCTGGAGGGATTTTCAATATCGGGTCAACAACAGTTTCTTGGTACAGCAAGAAGCAGAGATCCGTGACACTCAGTTTAGCAGAGGCCAAGTACATGGCATCGAGTTTGGCTGCATGTGAGGCTATATGGATGAGGAAGATCCTGGTTGGGCTGTTCGGTTCACACTTAGATCCTACTGTGATATATTGTGATAATCAGAGTTGCATCAAACTCTCGGTTAATCCAGTATTTCATGATAGATCTAAACACATTGACATCCGGTATCATCATATTAGATATTGTGTGCAATGGAAGATCATGTTACTTTCTTACATTCCTACGAAGGATCAGGATGCTGATATCTTGACGAAGGCACTCACCAAGAGAAAATTCGAATACCACAGGGGTAGGATCAAGGTGGCAGATAATCCATATGTTTTTGAGAGGGAGTGTTGAGATTGCAAAAAGATGATGAGCTTAGTGAAAAGAGTCGCCTTCACTAAGTGGGCCCCCAGGCTATTTTTGGCGCAAGTCTATTTTTAGACTATGTCTATTTTTAGACATGTCGATCATATTCTATGAGTTGCAGGATGCTATTTGTGGATGGTTGGTAAAGTTGGAAAAAATATATGGAATTATATTTTTAGACATGTTGGGCGGAATCTATTTTTAGATTGCTAGTCTAAAAATAGATATGTCAAATATTATTAGCTCTTAATAATATTTGGACTATAAAAATTATCTTATTCTCTTGGAGCACTTCATTTAAGTGCAAAGATGTGGCACAGGAGCTGATAGAAGGAATTACGCTATTCCTGAGGGTTAAGTGGAGCTATTGCATGGAGACTTCAGTTAGAACTCATGTGACAGAGTTTGGTGGAGTTACTGAGGTAGTTGGTGGAGTTGTGTTCAGTTTAACTTAGTTAAACATAGTTGAGCTAGTTGTATCTAGTCTAACTGATTGATACACTAGTGAGAATGGTGTGAATTAATTATTAATTAATTCACTAATTATTAACTCATTAATCAACTAAATAATACATCAGTTAACTATAGTGCATGGATAGTTTTAGTGGAGACCAGTGAAGAGGTAGGTGAAAGAGCAGTGTGACTATCAATTGTGACTATAGTGTTGCATGAATTGCGACACACAGTGGTTGGAGATGCCAATGAGGATTGTGTGAGCAAGGCTGGACCAATTCAAGTTCATTCAAAGCCATTCTTTAGCAGTGATTGCGCAGTAGAGACAGGCTAGAAGGTGGTAGAGATCGGTGCATGGGATTTGCTAGATCGGACCTGATTAGTGTGTAGCAATTGGAGATTGTATTGAGAGCTTGTGAGGAACTTTGTATGATGATTGTTAAATGATCTCTATGACATATAATATACATATAGTTGGGGGTTTTTAGCTTTAAGCCTTCCCATAAATTATTGTGTTCATATGTGTGAATTTTAATGGTTTTAATGTGTGCATGCAATTGATTTTATTTCCGCAAGTAATGATCAATAGTAGAAGAGATTCTGTATTGTGCATGAAGTCAAATAGTGTGTGATTAGGAGAATCTCAGATGTATAAAATATCAGTTATATAATTTCTACACCAACCACCCTCAACTCGAATTTCATGAGCTAACTGATTCTATCACACTTAGTTAACCATTACAAGTGATTATGAGATAAGATTACAATTTATTGTCTAATTTATTTAAGGGGTAAATAAATTTGACACACATTTATTCTAATTAATTAAGAAATAATTGAATCAAAAGCCCCATGGTAACCATTTCTGGATGTTGTTTCTGGATGCCAATTTCATTGTTTTTTGTTGCAAATTTCAACAATGGAAGTACCGACACCTGGACAAAATGTGCTCATGGTCTAGTAATGGTTGCCAGACTTCTCCTTGATATTCTAGCTCGACCGATTCTAGTAAAGGCTTCGTTATGTTCATGTATACGCAGATTATAGCATACAATATGTACCTTCATCTGTGTGGATTTTCTGCTATTTTCAAAAAATTTGCAATTTACTTACCAATGCCTTCTAATAATTTTGGATCCTAGAAATCCATCGGTAGGGAAAACAACCTTACCCATAACGATGCCGCCAAAATTTTTTCTTGATCAGGGTTATAGCATTCTTTCCATTGTCTCATAAATAATCCTACACTATAATAGAAATATGGTCCTCCTTCAAATATTTTTTCCTTGTCAATGAGGCTGGTAAAGATTACCATAAAGAAACCCCTTGCCCCAAAGTTTAGATCAATGTGACCTTTGGGTTTCCATTTTTGTTGCATCCATTTGATTAGGTCCTTCTCCGTCGACCAAATACCTATAAATTTGCATATTAAAGCATGGTATTTCATGTGGCTTCGGTAGTTATCCAGTTCATTTGATGGAATGACAAAGTGTGGCTTCTTTGTGGATCTTGGCACGCATTTCCCTCTGATCTTGGCATGCCATTGGGGACCTAGAATAGGTCCAAGATTAGGGTCGGCACCTCCCTGTGATCCTGGTTGTTTTCAACTATATTCTTCTGTAGTTACATTTCGGTGGGAGGGGATTTCTCCTCCCCCGGCCCCCCTAGTCGGTGTTGTCATTTTGTCGCTCAACACTGGTGCAAATCAGTTCCCCTGCACCTCCATTCTAACTCTGTCAGTTTCCTGTGTATTCTCCAAAACCCTAATAGAGCGCATTATCCAAAAAGATTACTGTAAAAATGAAGAAAATGTATTGTTAGAAGTTTTAAAAATAAATATTAAAAATTAATTAAATTATAAATATTAATTATTAAAATGATAAAATTACTATTAATATTTTAAAAATATTACATTTATTTATATATTTAAAAATATAATTTTATTAATAAAAATAATAGTTAAATAAACATTATATTAACTTGAATTAAGTAAATTATATGATATTTAAAATTTTTACTTATTATATGTTTAGCACTAATTAAAATAAATTGAAACATAAAATAATTTCAGAAAACTTGAAAATTTTGTATCACTTCATGTTGATAGGTGTATTTATTTTGGAATAGAGCATTTAAATTTTTAATTTAATTAGAATAATAATATAAATTAAATGGTTGGTAAATGCCAAATTATCAGCAATAAAAATAATTAATATATATATAAGTTAGGGTAAATACAACGATATTTATGGGAACTTAGCCATTACAAGGATATTTCTAATTCATAAGGAATTGAAACTAATTAGGAAAGATCTTAGCCATTATATTTCTCATCATTATGTCACTAGCAGGGAATTGAAACTAGGTGGGGTAGATAACAACCATTCTGCCAATCCACTGAACATAACCCCAATTGACATATATACATTTAAGAAAACATAGAACAAGATTCTTAATAATGGACATTTACCTCTACTTTACTATGGAGATTCTTAATAAGTAAATATTGACATATATACATTTAAGAAAACATAGAAAAATATTCTTCATTTACCTCCACCTTACTATGGAGATTCTTGATAAGTAAATATTGACATATACATTTCAGAAAACATAGAACAAAATTCTTAATCACAGATATTTACCTCCACTTTACCATGGAAATTCTTAATAAGTAAATAGGATTTGTTACAATACAATGTCTTATCAATACCACATACCCAAAAAACTATAACTCATTCTATATGACACTTGTTCATATGACATTTTTTTAATTAATCAAATTAATTGAAAGGGGAAAAAGAGCATACTACTTTGCAGATAAATCTCAACCATTGATTTGTGTATACTATATGAATATTCTAGAATATTCCATAAAGGTTAAATCCCTTAATCTTCCGAGGAATATTCTAGAATATTCTTAGTAGTATGCATAAATCAAAGGTTGAGATTTATCTCCAAAGTAGTCATGTCATTTCAAATCTTTTAATTAAATTGATTAATTTACAAAACATGTCATATTAACAAGTGTCATACCAAATGATTTATGGTTTTTTGTCATGTGGTATTCAAAATCCATGGTATTGTAATAAGTATATCTACACATTAAGAATCTTCATGGATAAGATTCTAGTTCTATTTATTTATTTATATATATATGTTTAACTTATATATTAATTATTTTTATAAATAATAGTAATAATATTAAAATCAGTTATTTTTGTGTTTTTTTTCCAAATTTTAATAATGTGAGTTGTATTACGAAGTGAGTGCTTTGATGTTTATAATGGATTGATGTCTATTGACATTTACCAATCATTTAATTTAAGTGGTTGTGCTAGCTAAATTGAAATTCTCGAAACATTATTCCAAAATACATAGGCCTGTCGATGGAATTATCAATGATCAGGTGGATGGTATAGATTTAACCTCCATGAAATGTTCTATACTACTCATAATAGTATACACAAATCAAAAGTTGAGATTTATCTCTAAATCAATTATGCAATTTTTTCCCTTTTAATTAGGTTGATCGGTTCAAAACAAATCTAATATGGACAAGCATTAGAGGAAATGAGTTATGGTTTTTTGGGCATGTGGTATTGATAAGTCATGATATTAGCCTATGGTATTGTAACAAATCCTATTTACATATTAAATATCTCCATGATAAACTGAGAATAAGTATTTTTATGCTTATTATATATTGTTTCTTATTAGTGTTGATTATCCATTTAATTTAAACACTCTAACTAATAAACAAAATGCTCTTTTATTGTAAATGTGGTTGTTACAGGTCAAATTGGGCATCAGCCCCCATACTAGTATGAAAAAGGTCTATCATCCCCTAATTCAATAATAATAGGGTCTATCATCCCCTAATTCAGTTGCTATTAACCCTAAGAGAAGTCATTCCATTGATGTCTTCAATTGTGAGAGTTCCAATGTTTGAAGTATAGATTATATGACCCATTGACTCATCAATGCTTCTCTGAATGGGCCTAAGTGTGTTGCAAACCACTTATCTCCATGAAAGGGTGCACTATAATGCACTTCCAGACACTTAAGGGTGCAATGGTCTCCTGGGAACGAAATCATGATTGTTCCAGGAATCTCCACATGTCCAGTGCCTTCCAGAAGAGATCATAGGTGTCATACATAGAATACAAGTGTTCATCCATCACCAATGAACTTAGAAACATGTCTTGCCTATTATTAGAAAGCGATTCAATTCCATTTATTGAGAAAGTACCTTCAATTTCCCTATAAATTGAGCACTCATCTAAGTGCTAGGGCGGGAGAAATTTGTGTAGTGTTATGTTGTTGGATTCTCAATTGATGAGAGCTTGAAGTACTGTTATGTTGCTGCGATGATGCTTGGTGTGATGAGGACAGAATGAAGTTGGAGCAGTTTAACGATGAATCGATCTATTGGTTGTAATTTCTCCTCCTACTTTCTTAATAATGATATCTATTTATTTTCTCATATGTATCTTTATATCTTGTGAATTCCATTCTCAATAGCATATGTATTCTCTAATATAATTAGTTCAATTGGTTAAGATAAGTAGATACATGTATATTTGTATGTTGTTTGTTGTTCTATGTCTTTGATTGCAGGTATTGATCCAACGACTTTAGTTGGATTGAGAGCAATGGCAACAACGAAAGAAGGAGAAAGAGAGAAAAAGGATCACAAGTAGTTTTCTTTCCTTTCTTTCTATCTATTTGTATTAGAGAAAAGAATAGTTGTCTTTCTTATGTTGTTCCGAGTGAAGGAACACCACACTCAGGGAATCTAGTTTATCCGTAGATTATAATTTTGTATAAAAAATTGGCAACTCCATTGGGGACAAATCCATCATTCCTGGTGTTTATGTCTTTGTTTACCATCATCTATAGACTTCAATTCATCATATCAGTCATTTGAATGAACATTTTTCCTTAGAAGTGTGTTTAAGTTGCTTGTTTCCCAAACTTAGCTGCGCCCAACACACTACTGGTCAGGGTACAGTGCTCTGCAAAGCACTGTCTCCCTTTGAGGGGTGCACTGCAACGCACTGTCTGCCCCTACAGGGTGTGTTTCCCCCTCAACCAGCCAAATTCCATCAAAAATTTTCTTTGCACTCAGTTTTAGCCAATTGTCTGTTGTATTCTCATATGTTTGATTGCTCTTAGAGACCAATAAACATTACTTGTTGTTCCTCCTTTGAAAAGTTGTTTGTTCAATGTTTCATTAGTTGTTTTCTTTATCAGTGGAAAATTAAATTAAAAGTTTTTAATTTTTGCATTAGATCAATTATGTTTTCAAAAATGAAATTGTGGTTCCATTCTTCATTTCCTACAGGAAAATTGTCATTTCATTCTTCATTTTCCTAAGAGAATTTGTTGTTTCATTTCTCATTTCTCAAAATAAAACATTTGTTTGATTGATTTGTGCATTTATTTTCCTTTTACTCATTCACATTAAAGGAAATTGAAAATCAAAACATTCATGTGCATTTAGAGATTATGTGTGTTGCATAGGAATAGATTAGGGAAATCTGCATTTAGTTTTTGCTCTTTGTTGTATGCTCAATAATCTAATTTCTCTTTTCCTTAGTAGCTAGGATTTTCATTGATAAACTGAATTGAAAAGTTTTACTTCTAATTTAGTTTGCATTTAGGAATTTCCCATTAAATCACACAGTGAACCTCAAAGATAAACTTTTAAACAAGATCAACATAAAATTCACCTCAATCAACCTAAGAAAGCATTGTAACATTAACAATAACACTTAGAAGGTCTAGGCTAGAGACATGTTCCAGCATTGTTAAACATATCAGTTGTCGCTAACTTGTCTGCAATACATTCTGAGTGTGAAATCCCACACCACGTACATAAGTATAATGGAGCTCGTCCATGTACCTTCGGGTATATAGTGCGGTGTTCTAGTACGAAAAGTATAAGGAGGTGCTCTCACTATGCAGTTTTGCATTAGACAGCGCTAATACGGACTTGGGCCTCCACGTACCTTCAGGTATATTTTGGAGGACAAATTTATGTTTCTTGCCATCCATAGGTAACCAAGTTTTCCACCTTGTGACTTGTGATACAAAGAACACAACGTTCGAGGAGATTGTCTGCCTATACTTCTTGGTTCGCTAGGAGGTATTATGTAGGTCACAATTACTTGGTAAAATTTTTTCCTAGTATCACCCTTATATTTTTTTATTTGTTTTTGTAATGAAATCAATCATTCATCATGGAAGAAGAACATCCCTTTCCTTTCCATTCGTGTAGAATATCACTTAAACCACCTTTACCACCGAAAGCCATTTATGGTCGGCGAAGACGACCCCGATCTTCCAAAACCAGTACCATCAGTACATCTGGTGCATCATCTTCATCACATATACCAGAGTGAAATCATTCCACCTGGTTTAATTTTGATTGAAGAAGATCGTCAACAAGAAAAACACCCCTCAACTCCAACCGAGTTTGGGTCGGGGCTTTATCTTTACGAGACTTTTCCTCGATTGACTTACACTGCTTCTATTGATCTAATTTTAATTCAAGCTCCCATAGATCTTGTAGGGTATACAATGGTTCATTTGATCGTGGCTGAGTCAAAATCTCTGGATGTACCATCTATTACAGTTGTGACATCATCTACTATTGCTACTCTGTCAATGTTTACCACATCATTAGAGTCACATCTCTATGGTGGTCCGTCTGTCCCACCGGGTTACCAATCATTATCTGGAACCTAATTTGGTGCATCCTCAAATCCATGGAATTCACCCATGTCATATTCTAGTATTTTATTTAGTACATATCTAATGAGTAGTGAATGGATTGATTATTTATACACATCTTCAATGCAACAACAAGTTGGTCCATCTGGGTACATTCCCTCTAGTTCAATCTCGACTGGACTCCCACCATTTGGAGATGAATATATTCCATCTTATTATACTCCTCATGCTGGGGGGAAACCTATGGTCACCCATTTTGACAGTACTTCATCGTTTTATGGTCAACCAAATGTTGGAATGACTATTTTTCTATGGCATCCTATTCTGCATGTTCAACCATAAATGGTTGTGCATTCATATCAACCGGTTCAGCCTGTTGCACCTACATCTACCCCACATGTTAATACTTCATTATCCCTTTTATAGGCTCATTTGGTTGTACCTCAACCATCTTAGGTGGGTCCCTCAACCCATTACCCTCAATTTTTGGGCCTCCAGACTCCAACTCCTTCTATTGGTTTACAAAAATCACCCGTATCTAGAATTTTACACTCACATGGTGGATTACCATTTTATGGGATGTCATAGGCTCCTACCGATCTTACCTATTCACAACCAGGTCCAAGCTATTCAGGTTTGGGCTATAATTTTGGTGGATAATCACCTTGGTAGCCACAGCCTCAAATGCCACAACAACAACTCCAAAAACAACTAGCTTACCCAGGTCTTGGTAAATATATCCCTCAAGCATTTGGTCATCAAAAAAACCCCTAGCTGGGTTACCAGCAGCAAATTCCTTATGTTGGTGCTCAAAGGCTCATTGCCCAAGCAATTCCATCATGTCCTGGTTATGCTCAACCTGACTTGAATCGACAGTTGCCCTCTGTCACAACTTTAGAATTACCCAATTTAAACCAGCTTACGAATGATCCCATTAGCTATTCTTCTTGGTGGTCGGTGATACCACATAATTTACCCTCTAAAATTCCTAAATTCAATGGAAACCCTGGATAAGAGCAGCCAATGCATGTTATGACTTATCATTTTTGGTGTTCATCAAACTCCTTATATGATGACTCCATTAGACTACGTCTTTTCCAGTGTATGCTTCATTAGGGGAATTTTGAGGTCTAAAATGGGCCTCCTAAGGAAATTATAAAATATTAGTGGAAATAATAAAACAATATTTCATTACATCATCAAATTTTAGAAGGAAAAAAAGAAAAAACTACTTTTTCAACTTGTATTTTGAACTTATCTCCCTATGGTTTTACTCAAATTTCAAGAGGGAACACTCGTTGGATGAAAAACTTGATTCCTCATCTAAGGAGTACCCACGTTTCATACTTTTGATGGACCCTGCTATACAAAAAATGAGAAATACATGAAAAACGTGATTGCAATTATGTTTTTTCATGTATTTCTAATTTTTCGTTCAGTGGGGTCCATCTAAAGTATGTAACATGGGTACTCCTTGGATGAGGAATTAAATTTTGCATCAACGAGTAATACCGCTCAAAATTTGAGTAAAATATTAAGGAGATAAGTTGAAAATACAAGTTGAAAAATTAGTTATATTATTTTATTATTTTTTAATTTTTTTACTTTTTTACCCTAAATATGGTGAATCGTACTCCATGGTTGACATCATCATCTTGCATCCTATTTGTTCTTATAAAGTCTATTTTGGTTGTACATTTTTCCTAGGAAGCCCATTTTAGAACTCAAAATTTCTCTAATGACTGGTCCGGCCGTGAAGTGGTATAGTGAATTACCACAAGCTTCATTTGATAACTTCACTGCCTTAGCCACTACCTTCTTAACCCAATTCCAGTTACCCATACAATATGAAACTGGAACGGAACCGTTGATAAATTTTAAATAGACAACTCCTACTCACATTTATGATCATATTCATGAGTGGCATCTTCGCCGACGAATGGTCAAAACATTTTTTCCTAATCGGCTCCTCGTTGAGTGGTTTATTAAGTCCTTGTTGCTATCTATCATCGAGGATGTAGCTAAAGGGGGTGTTGTCACAAAAGTGCAGGTAATTGCTCGTGCCCAGTACTTAGATTTGATATATAATTAGTCTAGCATGCTCTATGAGAAAATTACAAATGCGTCGCGATCAAATTTTGTTGTTCCTCCTCCATCTAGTAAGGACTCTCATGTCGGCGACGGTATGATCGGTTCTACAAGCACTCACAACTCTATTGCATCTAATCCTGCACCTTCTTCCAAAATTCATGCCATGTCATCTAATAAAGGAAAAAGTGACAAGAAACCCAGAAGTAAGAAAAAGGGGAAAGCAAAGAAAAAGCAAAATTTAACCCCACAGAAACGATCATTTGATCAACAATATGGAAATTCTTGGAAACCTCATTACCCTTTCTTGATATTTAATGAGGAGCACTTTGTTTGAGACTATCCTCACTGTGCTGAAGTCTCAAAAAATTTTAAGACCTCGATTGCATCTATTGCATTGACAAATCCTTTTCTGAATCCAAACACAAACATGGTTGCTACACATCTCGCTTCTAGTTCCCAAGTGCTTATGCTATCTGTCACAAAGACAAAAACTAATGTTTTGGTGTCTACACGAAATAATGATTACGATATTCAGGCTATTGATCAACCTACTACCTCGACCATGAATCTGCCCACTGAATCAATTCCACCAACTGTTATTCTAATGTTAACAATAAATCCACCGAAGGGAGTTGTCCACAAATCAATGTTCAATCCTTGAGCCTGAGAAGCTCAAAATTATAATATAGTTGAATATTTGGCTCAGTCACCTTCAGCTATGTCGACACTTAAGGTACTCCAAAATTTTCTCTCCCAACAACAGGCTTTGTTGTCGGAAATTGGTGAAATCGATCAGACAAATTCTAACCTTTTAGTCTTTAATCATACAAGTTATGTGCCACAATTACTAGCTGAATTAGCATTATCTATCCGAGTAAATGTTCTCAATCACCTCATTCATCACACTTATTGATGAGGGAGAATCTAACTGTATTATGTTTCTAAATTTCCAGAATTCACTTGGCTCTCCTCACTTATCTCAATCTTCTACGACATTGAAATTTTTTGACGGTCGTACATATAAGCCTTGCGGTATCATCAATAACTTGCGTGTAGAACTAGAGGGGAAAACTATAACTGTTTTTGTTATCCCTTAATTTAAATGGACATTAAACTATAATATATTCTCAATGTGGACTTGAAAATAGTTAATTGAAGTGGAAAATCAGTTAGCTAAGTGAATTTCAAGTTAGAGGTTGGTTGGTGGGACATGCAGAGTAATTCTAGTTGTAACAGAGTTTGAAGTGTAGTGGTGCATGAGTTGGTGCAAGTTGTAAATAGTTTAGCTCAGTTAAGTGAGTTAAACTTAATTGTGCTAGTTGTAACTGAATATACACTAGTGAGAGATCAAGTGAATTAAATATTAATTAATTCACAATCAGTGATCTCACATACAACTGAGGATTTACTAATATTAGTTACATGCATGTCAGATCTAGTGGAGACCAAGTTGAGTTCTAGGTGAAAGGGATGTTGACTATTAGTTGTAACATTATCCTCTTACACACATGAAACCACACGCACATTGGATGTGGCCATGATAATTGCACATTCAAGGCAAGCACGATTGCATCAATTCAAGGATTGCATTCAGGAGGGATTGCGCAGTGAAGGCAAGCTATCTGGAGACAATAAATTGGCTAAGGGATTTTCCAATTTTTGTATGACAGTGTGAGACAAGTAGATGATTTAATAAGGGCTCTTGTGAGAATATTTTTGTATGTAATTGTTTCATGATCCATGATATAATATACAATAGAGGATGGTGGGTTTTTTAGCTTTAATCATTTCCCGGGAAATTATCTGTGTTGTGTGTGATTGATCTTTCTTCATGTTCATGTGATTGTTGATTGTGTTTTTAATTCCACATTTGACTTTAGAAAATTGTTAGATCAGGTGAATCAAAGATATACATGCATATTTTATAATTTCTACATGGTATCAGAGCACAGGAAATTGCAGAAGTGAAGCAGGAGCTAAGTTTGTGACTGGATAGAATTCAAATTTGCAGAAAGACTTTCTTGGTGCTACAACTAATTCCAAATCAAAATGGCTTTCAATTTCTTGAGGTTAAAGTATGCACTCGAGGGTGGCTCGAACTAGATTTCTTGGAAGGACAGGAGGGAGGCGGTAATCGAAGACAACAACTTGAAATAATTCATTGAAAAAGATGTTCCTAAGCGAGATGTTGCATATGTTGCCAATCTTGATGCATGGAAAAAGAAAGTGGCAAAAGCGAGGACGATCCTTTTGGAGGGAGTACGAGACCACATTATCTCAATCCTCCATGGGAAAGCCACACCATATGCTATGTGGAAGGCTTTGACGGATCTATGCCAAAGCAGCAACGACCATAGGAAATTGGTGCTCAAAGATAAACTCAGGAAGATCAAGATGGAAAAGTGCGACACCATTCCAAAGTATCTCACAAAGTTTGTCCAATGTTAGGATGAGCTGGGGAGTGTGGGAATAACAGTCGTCAATGATGATTTGGTGACTTTGGCTCTCCTAGGACTTCCTAAGAGTTGGCACAACTATGAAGAATCTGTCAATGGATGGGAAAAATTGCCAGATTGGGAACAACTTTTGTCAGATATGGTGTAGGAGGAGTTCATGCGGAACATCAGAGATGGCTCTTCATCAAAGCATGATTAGGAAGAGGATTTTTCTTTGGCTGCAAAGGCGGAGAAAGTGAAAGGGAATAAATTCCATTCTAAATCTCAGTCTAAAGGCAAGAAGCAAGACATGTCCAAGGTGAAGTATTTTCACTATCACAAACATGGGAATTTTGCTTCTAATTGTCCACAAAAGAAGAAGAACAAGAAGGTTTTTGGATCTGCAGTTGGTGAGACCCTTTCCTCACAATTTTAGCTTTAATTCTCCTTGATTGTATGCATGGTTTCAAGTGCATTTGGATTAGTGTGGTATTTGTATAGTGGTGCTTCCTTTCACATGATAGAAGATAAGGAACTTTTTAGTGGCTTAGAGGAGAAAGATATCCAGATGCATATTGAGATGGGTGAAGATGGATGTTATAGTGCTACCGAGATTGGTACCATTACCTTTTAGAGGGATTTAGGTAAACCATTTCAATTAAAATATTTAATGCATGTTCCAGGTCTGAAGAAAAATTTGGTCTCAGTTGCAATGTTGGAGGACAGAGGCTATGACATTTTTTTTAGTGATGGAAAAGCTTTCTTGTGACACAAAACAATGGGTCAAGCTAAGAGGATAGGGATTCAAGTTAAGAATATCTACAAGTTGGAGGTAGATGGCTATGCTACCATGATGGGAAAGGCAAAAAAAGTGGTGAGCTGCGATGAGGGTGAATTATGGCACAGGTGATTGGGCCATATTCATCATGGAGCCTTGGAATTCATGCAACAAATATCTACTGGACTTGCAATGGGAAAAATTACTCAGTTAGATTAGTGCAAGGGTTTCTCCATGTGGAAGTATGTAAATTCCACCTTTCATGAGAAGGAGAAGCGAGATTCAGGGATGCTTGAGAGAGTTCACACAGACGTGTGGGGACCATTCTCGGTTGCTTCAACAGTAAGTACTATGTAATATTTGTTGATGAATTTTATCGTAAATGATGGATCTTCTTCATGGAGAAGAAAGATCAAACATTATCTAAGTTCTGTGAGTTTAAGGCATTGGTGGAGAAAGAATCGGGGAAGCAAGTGAAGGCTCTTAGGAGCGATAATGGTGGAGAATACATCCCTAATGAATTCAATAACTTCTGTAGCAAAGGAGGAGTTCGAAGAGAACTCATAGCGCCTCATAACCCAAAAAAAAATGGGGTCGTGGAGAGGAAGAACAGAATGATCGTGGATGAAGCACGAGTGATGTTGGATGATCAGGGCCTACCAATGCATTATTGGGAAAAAGCATGCAACACTATGGTTTATGTGCAAAAACGTTGTCCTCAGAGAGTACTTGGCATGAGTACACCTGAAGAAGCTTTTACTAGTAAGAAACTGGATGTTTCAAAATTTAAGATTTTTAGCTCATTTGTTTATGTGCATGTAACCAAGGATGCCAGGAAGAAGATGGAACCAACTATTGAAGTTGGGATTTTTGTGGGGTACATAGAAACACCCCATAATTATTGTGTGTATTTTCCAAACAACAGAATGACTGTTTTGCAACGGGATATAAAATTTGATGAGGGTAAAGCCATGGGGTTGTCCCTTTAGAGGGAGATGGACTTGCATGTGGAGGAGCAAATATTGGTTCTCAATAATGAGTCTCAAGATGTGGATCAGCTACATGAGGAGGTTCATGGAGTGGAGGAAGACACTCATGCAAATCCATCCATCAGAAATGGCAGAAGGAACACCACAGAAGCTGATAGGTTAAGACTTGATCCTGCACAGAATGTAGGAGCCCCTACTTCACAGTGCAGATAGAGACAGTCTCTTGATCAATTTACTGGATACACGGCTCTCATGAGCAAATGCATTGTGACTGAACCATCTTCCTTTCAAGAAGAAGTGTATCAGCCTACCTGGGTTGATGAAATGGTCGAGGAGTATGACTCCATTCGAAAAAATAGTTCATGGGAAATTGTCCCAAGACTAGTTGACAAATAAGTTGTAGGTTTGAGATGGATCTACAAGGTAAAGCAAGTTTCTAATGGGAGTGTGGAGAAATACAAGGCAATATTTGTGGCCCAGGGCTTCTCACAGATCGAGGGGATAGATTCTAATCATACCTTTGCACCTTCCACATGGTGCTCTTCCATAAGGACCATCCTTTCACTCTCAGCGCAGATGGGCTAGCACATTCATCAGATGGATGTGAAAACTGTGTTTCTCAATGGGATCATTGAGGAAGAGGTGTACATAGATCATCCTGAAGGTTTTGAGATCTTCAATAGTGAGTCACATGTGTGTAGGCTCAAAAGAGTATTGTATGGGTTGAAGCAAGCACCCTGTGCTTGGTACACTCAGATAGAAATATATTTCACTAGACTGGGCTTCACCAAAAGTGAAGTAGATGCAAACCTGTACTAGATTGTGGTTGAGGGTAAGCTATTGATCATTGTTATTTATGTTGATCATTTAATTTTGACTAGTGATGAGTAGCTGATACACTCATGCAAGGAGGATCTTGCAAGGGAGTTCAAAATGAAGGATATGTGCCTCCTTCATTATTTCCTTCGATTGGAAATATAGCAGTGGGATGGTGAAATTTTTGTGTCTCAAGGAAAGTATGCAAAGGAGATACTGGGTAAGTTTAACATGGAGATATGCAAAACCATGGATGCTCCTCTTCCAGGAAACTTGAGGAAAGAGGATGATACTTTTGGAGAGGTAGTGGATGTTATTGTCTGTCGATAGTTAGTGGGTTCACTAATCTATCTAGTGAACACTAGACTAGACATTTGCTATGCAGTTAACTAGCTGAGTCAAGCTATGCTTAAGCCTACCAAGCTCTTTTACAAGGAAAGGAAGCTTGTACTAAGATACTCAAGGGGCACATCAAAGTATGTTTTATGGTATAGACAGATGGAAGGAGTGAAACTACATGGCTTCATGGATGCAGATTGGGCTGGTAGTCCATCAGAAAGAAAGAGCAAGTCAAGGGAATCTTTAGCATTGGATCTGTGGTTGTTTCTTGGTACGTCCGGAAGTAGAGATTTGTGGCACTTAGTTCAGCGGAAGAGGAATACATGGCAGTAAGTCAAGCTGCATGTGAGGCTATCTGGATGAGAAATATCTTGGTTGGTTTATTTGGTTCTCATATGGATTAGACAGTGGTTCATTGTGATAATCAGAGTTGCATTAAACTCTTAATTAATCCTATGTTTCATGATAGGTCCAAGAATATATATATATCTAGTACCATCATCTCAGAGATTGTGTGCAGAGGAGAATCATGTTGCTTTAGTACATTCCCACAGAATATCAGGATGGATATATTCTGCGAAGTCGCTCACCAGGAGAAAATTCTAATACCATAGAGACATGATCAGGGTGAAGGATAATCCCTTTCATGTTGAGAGGGAGTGTTGAGATTCAACAAGAAATTTTTGGCACCCATGATCCTAATGAAAATTAGGCACATACACTAGGGTGGGGCCCACAAGCTATTTTTAGGTGCATGTCTATTTTTATTATCGCTTAATTTAGATGGACATTAAACTTTAATATATTCTCAATGTGGACTTGAAAATAGTTAACTGAAGTGGAAAATCGGTTAGCTAAGTGAATTTTGAGTTAGAGGTTGGTTGGTGGGACATGCAGAGTAATTTAGTTGTAACTGAGTGATTCTAGTTGTAACAGAGTTGGAAGTGTAGTGGTGCATGAGTTGGTGCAAGTTTTAAATAGTTTAACTCAGTTAAGTGAGTTAAACTCAATTTTTCTAGTTGTAATTGAAGACGCATCAGTGAGAGATCAAGTGAATTAAATATTAATTAATTCACAATCAGTGATCTCACATGCAACTAAGGATTTTCTAATATTAGTTGCATGCATGTTAGATCTAGTGGAGATCCAATTGAGTTCTAGGTGAAAGGGAAGTTGGCTATCTGTTGTGACATTATCCACTTGCACACATACAAGAACACACACATTGGATGTGCCCATGATACTTGCGCAGTCAAGGCAGGCAGGATTGCATTAATTCGGGGATTGCATTCAAGAGTGATTGCGCAATGAAGGCAAGTTGTTTGGAGACAATAAATTGGCTAATGGATTTGCCAATTTTTGTATGACAAATTGATACAATTAGATGATGTATTGAGGGATATTGTGAGAAGAGTTTTGTATGTAATTGTTTCATTATCCATGATATAATATACAATAGAATATAGTGGGATTTTTATCTGTAAGCTTTCCCCAAGAAATTATCTGTGCTATGTGTGATTGATATTTCTTCATGTTCATGTGATTGATGATTGTGTTTTTAATTCCGAAAATATTTGTAAAAGTGATTCAGTATTTAACTTTAGAAAAATTTTAGATCAAGTGAATCCAAGATATACATGCATATTGTATAGTTTCTACATGGTATCAGAGCACAGGAAATTGCAGAAGTGAAGCAGGAGTTGATTTTGTGACTGGATAGAATTCAAATTTGAAAAAAATACTTTCTTGGTGCTACAACTGATTCAAGATCGAAATGGCTTTCAATGGCTTGAAGTTAGAGTATTCACTTGAGGGCAGCTCGAACTACATTTCTTGGAAGGACATGATGGAGGCAGTACTCGAAGACAATGGCTTGAAGGAATTCATTGAAAAATATGTTCCTAAGCCAGATGCTGCAGATACTACAAATATTGATGCATGGAAAGAGAAAGTGGAAAAGGCTAGGAGGATCCTCTTGGACAGAGTACGGGGCCAAATTGTCTCAAGCCTCCATGGGAAATCCACACCATATGCTACATGGAAGGCTTTGATGGATCTATTCCAAACAATTAGCGACCATTGGAAATTGGCCCTCAAAGATAAACTCAAGAAGATTAAGATGGAAAAGAGCGACACCATTTCAAAGTATCTCACAAAGTTTGTCCAATGTTGGGATGAACTAGGGAGTGTAGGATAATAGTCGATGATGATGATTTGGTGAGTTTGGCTCTCTTAGGACTTCCTAAGAGTTGGAAAATTTATGAAGACTCTGTCAACGAATGAGAAAAATTGTCGGATTGGGAACTACTGTGGTTGGATTTGGTGTAGGAGGAGTTCAGGCTGAACACTAGATATGGATCTTCATCAAAGAATGATGATGAAGATGATTTTTCTTTGGCTGCCAAGGTGAGGAAAGGGAAGGGGAAGAAATTCCATTCTAAATCCGAGTTTAAAGGTAGGAAGCAGGACATGTCCAAGGTTAAGTGTTTTCATTGTCACGAACATGGGCATTTTGAAACTAACTATCCACAAAAGAAGAAGAACAAGAAGGTTGTTGGATCTGCAGCTGGTGGGGCCCTTGCCTCGCAATTTGAGATTTACTTCTCCTTGATTGCATGCATAGTGACAAGTTCATTTCGATTGGTGTGGTATTTGAATAATGGTGCTTCCTTTTAGATGATGGGAGATAAGGAAATTTTCGGTGACTTTGAGGAGAAAGATCTCCAGATGCATATTGAGATGGTCGACGATGGACAATACAGTGCTACTAGGATTGGTACCATTACCTTTTAGAGGATTCAAGTAAACCACTTCAATTAAAATATTAAATGCATGTTCCAGGTCTGAAGAAAAATTTGGTATCAGTCGCAATGTTGGAGGACATAGGATATGACGTTGTTTCTAGTGATGGAAAATATTTCCTGCAACATAAAACAATGGGTCAAGCCAAGAGGATAGGGATTCGAGTTAAGAATCTCTACAAGCTGGAGGTAGATGGTTGTATTCCCATGATGGGTAAGGAAGAAAATGTGGTGAGCTAGGATGAAGGTGAATTATGGCACAGGCGATTGGGCCATCTTCATCATGGAGCCTTGAAATTCATGCAACAAATATCTGTTGGACTTGAAATGGGAACACTTGCTTAGTTATATCAGTGCAAGGGTTGCACCATGGGGAAGTATGTAAATTCCACCTTTCATGAGAAGGAGAACCGAGCTTTAGGGATCCTTAAGAGAGTTCAAACAGACATGTGTGGACCACTCTCAGTTGCTTCAACAAAAAAACATAAGTATTATGTAATTGATGATTTTTCTCGTAAATGTTGGATCTTCTTCATGTAGAAGAAATATCAAACATTCTCTAAGTTATGTGAGTTTAAGGAATTGGTGGAGAAAGATTCAGGGAAGCAAGCGAAGGATCTTAGGAGCGATAATGGTGGAGAATACATCTCTAACTAATTCAAGAGCTTCTACAGAAAAGAAGAAATTCGAAGAGAACTCATAGTGCCTTATAACCCACAGTAGAATGGGGTCGTGGAGAGGAAGAAAATAACGATCGTGGGTGCAGCACGAGCGATGTTGCATGATCAGGGCCTACCAATGAATTTGTGGGCAGAAGCATGCAACACTGCAGTGTATTGCAAAAACGTTGTCCTCATAGAGTACTTGGCATGATTACACCTGAAGAAGCTTTCACTGGTAAGAAACTGGATGTTTCACACTTTAATAATT
The DNA here is from genome assembly GCA_034641835.2 of Pinus albicaulis. Classification (NCBI taxonomy): domain Eukaryota; kingdom Viridiplantae; phylum Streptophyta; class Pinopsida; order Pinales; family Pinaceae; genus Pinus; species Pinus albicaulis. The sequence continues at coordinate 581,896,841 of CM076570.1, forward strand.
TTGTCTCATTTTTTTATGCACATGTGACCATGGACACCAGGAAGAAGATGGAACCGACTGCTGAAGTTGGGATTTTTTTGGGGTACACAGAAACACCCCATAATTATCGTGTGTATTTTCCAAACAACAGAATGATTGTTGTGCTACAGGGTATAAAATTTGATCAGGGGAAGGCCATGCGATTGTCACTTGAGATGGAGCTGGAATTGCATGTGGAGGAGGAACTATTGGTTCCCAAAGATGTGTCTCAAGATATGGATCAGCCACATGAGGAGTTTCATGGAGTGGAGGAAGCCACTCATGCAGAGCCAACCATTAGAAATGGTAGAAGGCACACCATGAAAGCTGATAAGCTGAGACTTGATGCTGCATAGAATGTAGGAGCCCCTACTTCACAATGCAGACATAGATAGTCTGCTGATCGATTTAATAGATACATGGCTCTCATGAGAAAATGTATTGTGACTTAACCATCTTCCTTTCAGGAAGCAGTATAGTATGCTACTTGGGTTGATGCAATGGTGGAGGATTATGACTCCATTGTTAAAAATAGTGCATGGGAAATTTTCCCAAGACTGGTTAACAAATCAGTTGTAGGTTTGAGATGGATCTACAAGGTAAAGAAAGCTTCTGATGGGAGTGTCAAGAAATACAAGGCCATATTTGTGGCTCGGGGCTTCTCATAGATCGAGGGAATAGATTATGATGAGACCTTTGCACCTGTCACAAGGCACTCTTCCATAAGGAGCATCCTTTCACTCTCAGCGCAGATGGGTTGGCACATTCATGAGATGGATGTGAAAATTGTGTTTCTCAATGGGATCATTCAATAAGAGGTGTACATAGAGTAGCCTAAAGGTTTTGATATATTCAAAAGCGAGTCTCATGTGTGCAGGCTCAAAAGAGCATTGTATGGGTTGAAGCAAGCACTTCGTGCTTGGTACACTTGGATAGACAAGTATTTCATCAGACTCGGCTTCACCAAAAGTGAAGCAGATGAAAACCTGTACCAGATCATGGTTGAGGGTAAGATATTGATCATTTTTATTTATGTTGATGATTTAATTTTGACTGGTTATGAGCAGCTGATACACTCATGCAAGGAGTATCTTGCAAGGGAGTTCGAAATGAAGGATATGGGCCTCCTTCATTATTTCCTTGGATTGGAAATATGGCAGCAGGATGGTGAAATTTTTGTGTCTCAAGGCAAGTATGCAAAGGGAATACTTGGTAAGTTTAACTTGGAGAGATGCAATCCCATAAATACTTCTCTTCCATGAAACTAGAGGAAAGAGGATTCTACTTATGGAGAGGTAGTGGATGCTATTGTCTATCGACAGTTAGTGGGTTCACTAATGTATCTAGTAAACACTGGAACACACATTTGCTATGCGGTTAACCAGCTGAGTCAAGCATTGGTTAAGCCTACCAAGCTCTTTTGGAAGGTGGGGAAGCATGTCCTGAGATACTTGAGGGGCACATCAGAGTATGTTCTATGGTATAGATAGACGAATTGAGTGAGGTTGCATGGCTTCACGGATGCAAATCGGGATGGCAGTCCATTGGACAGAAAGAGCACATCAGGGGGGATATTTAGCATTGGATATACAGTTGTTTGTTGGTACAACAAGAAGTAGAGATTTGTGGCACTCAGTTCAGTAAAAGCGGAATACATGACAGCAAGTCAAGCTGCATGTGAGGCTATATGGATGAGAAATGTCTTGGTTGGTTTGTTTGATTCTCAGATGGATTCGACAGTGATTCATTGTGATAATCATAGTTGCATTAAAATCTCGATTAATCTTGTGTTTCATGATAGATACAAGCATATAGATATCTGGTAGCATCATCTCAAATATTTTGTACAGAGGAGAACCATGTTGCTTCAGTACATTCCCACGGAAGATCGGGATGCATTCTAACAAAGGCGCTCACCAGGAGAAAATTCGAATACCATAGAGACAGGATCGAGGTGAAGGATAATCTCTTTCTTTTTGAGAGGGAGTGTTGAGATTCAAAAAAAAATTTTTGGCACCCATGATCCTAGTGAAAATTAAGCACCTACACTAGGGTGGGGCCCGCATGCTATTTTTAGGTGCATGTCTATTTTTATTATCCCTTAATTGAGATGGACATTAAATTGTAATCTATTATTAATGTGGACTTGAAAATAGTTAATTGAAGTGGAAAATTAGTTAGCTAAGTTAATTTCAAGTTAGGTGTTGGTTGGTGGGACATGAAAAGTAATTCTAGTAGTAATTGGGTGATTCTAGTTGTAGCAGAGTTGGAAGTGTAGTGGTGCATGAGTTGGTGCAAGTTATAAATAGTTTAACTGAGAGTGAGTTAAACTCATTTGTGCTAGTTGTAATTGTAGATACACTAGTGAGATATCAAGTGAATTAAATATTAATTAATTCACAATCAATGATCTCACATGAAACTGAGGAATTACTAATATTAGTTGCATGCATGCCAGATCCAGTGGAGACCCAGTTGAGTTCTAGGTGAAAGGGAAGTTGACTATTAGTTCTAACACTATCCTCTTGCACACATTCAAGCACACACACATTGGATGTTCCCATGATACTTGTGTAGTCAAGGCAGGAATAATTGCATCAATTTAGGGATTGCATTGAGCAAGGATTGCACAGTGAAGGCAGGCTATCCAGAGACAATAAATTGGCTAATGGATTTGCCAATTTTCTTATGACAATGTGAGACAATTAGTTGATGTACTAAGGGCTCTTGTGAGACTTAGATTTTTGTATGTAATTGTTTCATGATCCATGATATAATATACAATAGAAGATATTGGGGTTTTTAGCTATAAGCTTTCCCCGAGAAATTATCAGTGCTGTTTGTGATTGATCTCTCTTCATGTTCATGTGATTGGCGATTGTGTTTTTAATTCCACAAAGATTTATAGAAGTGATTCAGTATTTAACTTTAGAAAATTGTTAGATTGGGTGAATCCAAGATATACATGAATATTGTATAATTTCTACAATTCCAATTAATTCCATCGAATTCGAGAAAAGGTTATCAAATATTGAAGAAACCATTTCTATCGATATTTCGACCAAACCGGGCATTGTAGAAAACATTCATGTCGACGTGTCTTGTTCTCCATCCGAACTTGATACTTATCGCTTTCTTTCTCGTGAATTCCAAGATATATTTTCTTGGTATTATGAGGAAATTCCAGGCATAAATTCTAGAATCATTGAACACACAATTAAAATGGACCCTAATGTCAGACCGGTACGTCAATACCTTCGTCTTGTTCATCCAAAGAAGGTTGTTGACATTAATGTAGAACTTGAAAAAATTTTGTGTGTTGGTTTCATTTACCCTATTCCGCTTACTAATTGGGTTTCCAATATTGTTCTTGTCATGAAGAAATAAGGGACTATCAGAGTGTGTGTCGATTATCGGGATGCCAATCTTTCTTGTCTAAAAGACAACTATCCTAATCCCTTTTTCAGCCAAATTATCAACGAATGTGTTGCCTGTGAAATATTTTCATTCATGGATGGATTCTCCGGTTACAAACAAATCAATATTCGCCTAGATGACCAATATAGGACAAAATTCATCTGTCCCTGGGGCACATTCGCTTATCATAAACTCCCAATTGGTTTAAAGAACGTTGGGGCAACATTTTAGAGAGCAATGGATTATGATTTCAATTACATTAAGTACATTTTTCAACCTTATCTACATGATTTACATGCGCATTCACGAAAACAGACTGATTACCCGATGCATTTGAGAGCTATCTTTTTACGCTGTCGACACTACAAGGTACGTCTCAATCCACAAAAATGCGTGTTTTATGTTATTTCTAGTCATTTTCTTGGATTCGTCGTCTCAGAATATGGAATTCGAATTGATCCATTGAATGTCCAGGCCATTCTCTATTTTCTTGCACCATCAAACTTACTTCAGTTACAGAAACTTCAAGGAAAGGCTAACTTCCTAAGGAGGTTCATACCCAACTTGTCGAAATGGCTAAAGGATTTACTTGTCTCTTGAAAAAGGGGATTCCATTCCATTGGGATAAGGTTGCACAAGCTTCTTTTGATGCTCTTAGATATACCGTGATCCGAGCATCATTAATGTATCCCCTTAATTATCAAAGTGATTTTTTCCTATATATTGTCACGACAGATACGGTCATTGCTATGGTTTTGGTCCAAGAAGAATATGGGATAGAACATTTTATATATTATTTGAGTTGTAATCTCAATGATACGAAATTTAAGTATTCATACGTCGAAAATATTGCCTTAGCATCCATTCAAGTTGTCCAAATATTTCACCATTATATCCTGCTCTAGAAGACCACTGTCATTTCAAATTGCAACCCTATGAAATACATTCTATCACATCAATTTCTGGGGTGGGAATATTCAAAATGTATCGTCATTTTATAGGAATTTGATTTGGAATTCATCAAATCCAAGTCAAAGAAGTCACTAGCTTTGGTTGAGCTTCTCTGCGACATTCCCTCTGATAGTACTGAAACTACATCAGAACCATCAATTACAGATGAGTCTCTATTTCTGATTGGGTCATCTGACCCTTGGTATGGGTATTTTATCATTTATCTCCAAACCCAAACTTTCTGGCCTCATACCTCTCGCTCACAATAGTGATGTATTCGATACCAAGCCAAATATTATTTGATCGTTGGCGATACACTTTATCATCGTGGTGTTGATACGATTTTAAGGAGGTGCCTCACTCATGAGGAGGTTGAGAAAGTTCTAAATGATTTTCATGCTGGTGCTTGTGGTGGACACTTTTCTGGTTACGCGACTGCGCAGAAGATTCTTCGTGCCGGTTACTTTTGGCCAACCATATTTCGCAACTGATCCCCGCAGTCAGAATTTTTCATGCGTGCTAGATATTTGATCATAAAATATGCATGCCACCAACACTAATGCATCCTGTCATCATTGTGGGACCATTTCAAAATGGGGCATTGACTGCATGACCTACAACCCTCGTTTGGGTGGGGGGAAATGCTTATATTATTGTCCCAATCGACTACTTTACCAAGTGGGATGAAGTGATGCCTACATTCAATAATGCGGGAGAAACAACTGCATTATTCTGTTTCAATAATGTTTTCTCTCGGTTTGGTGTACCACAAGCTGTATTTACATATCATGGTAAGCATTTTCACAATAACATGCTGAATGAGTTGACTGCCAAATTAGTACTATCGCATGATAATTATACCCCTTATTATTCACAACCCAATGGACAAGTTGAAGCCATTAACAAGATCCTTAAGCGAATGCTTCATCAAATGATAGGGGTTCACAAAGGAAATTAGCATCTTTTCCTGTGCTCAGCTTTGTGGGCATATCAAACCTCGGTAAGAAATGTAGCCGAATTTACTCCCTTTTAGTTGGTGTATGGTATGGAAGCTATCTTACCAATCCAATGTGAAATTTTGTCATTAAAACTCGCTATTGACCTGCTACCTGACACCTATAATGAATAAACACATCTTTTTAACCTCATCCATCTAGATGAAACACATTGTGAAGTCACATTGGCCAACGAAGTGCATAAGAGATTAATCAAGGCACAATATGACCAACATGTCAAGCTTCACATCTTCTCAAAGGGAGACCTGGTCTTCTCTATGATCAGGAAGCTAATTTGATAGGAATGAGAAAATTTGAGCTACTATGGCATGGCCCCTACATTGTCAAAAGAATTCTGGCTAAGGGCGCCTACAAGTTGGTTTATTATGATGGATCCATTGGCGTAGCCTCGAAATGGGTTGTATCTTAAACGTTACTATGTTGAATTGAGCTTAGTAAAATTTTGTATCGCACTGTACATATGCTTTGATTTTCATTTACTGTTTTAGTTTTCTTTTCTAGATTTTTCTTGAAGTTAGTAATCCACTTTACATTTCATCACAGATGACTGTATCTTTGGAACCATTTGTTGGATATACCAATGGTGCTAGTTGTAGTACGCAGAACCTATCCTCTGTAGCATGGGCCATTTTCATTCTAGGTGGCAAGTTAGTGAGATTTCAAGGGATTTGTATCGGTCGATCCACAAAAAATATCGTTGAGTATAGTGCGTTGATCGAACTTCTCTCTGGTGCCATTTCATTTTGTATTAACCATATCATCATTAGGTTAGACTCACAATTTGTCGTATTACACCTTACTAGCATCTATATTTTCTGAAATCCAACACTTCATCGTATGTTCCTTAGATTTCAAATTTGGAAAGACATTTTGATTGCATTAAATATCAACACATTTCCAAAAATTTGAACACATTAACTAATTCCTTAGTGAATTATGTTTTAAATAGAAATTTGCAACACATGTAAAGACACGTTTTCAATTCACATTAAATAATTGAATAGGAGTGCACATTAAACATAGGAGAAAAAAAATAGATATATAGTTTATGTTTTTACAAAATTTGTGCCCAAGACACATTGGTCATCTGACCTCAAAATGTATACAAAAATGTCATAAGCAAACTAGTGATGCTCATGATAACAAGTAACTACTCTAGCTACCCTACTCAATAACCGCATCCAGCTATTAAGAACACCAATAGTATGACACTGTAGTCTCATAGGTAACTCCTCGATCAGTAAATCCAGTATCCCAAGAGTCAATCCCTCGACGCAATTTTGTGGCTCAGCAAGAGTCTCAGTCAAATCTAAATCCTGAAGGACTTCTCTCCCGATAGTCCTCTCTGTTGGCTCATCTGCTACTTGCTTTGTTCAACCAACTGGTCGAATGTGACCCACATATGTGTACATAAAAACTTTAGTTTAGTCTTGGGAAACATCAAAAATACAAAAAAATGTAGAAAACTTAAAAATAAAAAAAACATGGTCAAAATGTTCTTACCCATTGCACCCCATTGAGCGCCATATGGTAGAATCAAGTCTAGATCTCCACAGAAATCTATGCCTATGTATGGATATTCCTCTATGGTTATCAACTGTCATCTAAACCAAGAAAATAATGCAGTAGAGAATATGATGGTTGATTTACCAGCATGTCTAGCCATCAATTCAACCCCTCTCTGCATCTGAGGATCTCTAGGACCATATATGCTCAGTGTAACATGTTGTGGTTGCATCAATGGAACTCGTTCTAAAATGAAGGAAATTAGGATCGAGCCATAACTGAAATTCTTCTTCCTGCCACCCTTTTCTTTAGTCAATTTTTCTTTCATATGAAAGATTATTGCTTTAGTCGAGTTGAACACTGTCAGTTCTAGGCACTCAAGAGGATATTGCATGTATAATCGGTTTGAAACATGTAGTGTCACAGAACTAGCAGGCTTTGGAATAGTAAAAAGGATGGTTCTCAAAGGAAAATCATGCACATCACGGATGTTTATTTTCCCTTCATTACTTGGTTCAGTCCCTGGCTGACAATACTGGTGTATGTAATCCTTCACTGTCTCTCCTCCAAGAGCAGATCCCCAATGTGAAAATATTGCAATACCGTATCCCATGAACGAACTAGGAACTCCAATAGTTCCATATTTTGTCTCATTACTAATAATATAAAGTATTTAAGCAACCCACAATCCCTGAGGGCTCGTAAAGTACTCAGATATTTTAGGGAAATCATGTCTTGTTCTTCATATTCTCTTTATCGCCACATAATTTTCATTTTGATCTAATCAATACATGAAATCCAAACATAAGCTTCATTAGGATCCATTTCATGCAAAAAAATTGGGAGAGACACACCAAGAAATAAAATGAAGAATGTGCCCAACACACACCAAGTCAATGGACAAAGCATTTCACATGCACATGGACTTCAATTCTAGTGAACTGCAACGCACCTTTCTACATTCAAGGGTGAATTTCCCTCAGAGCGTAAAATATTTACCCTAAGGGGCTCAAAAACCTAAAAAATTACCATGAAATGCAACATAAATGATACTAAAAGAAAGAGAAGGTTCATAGCTCTAACCTAGATCAAACGGTGAGAGAAATCGTTCACTGAAACTGTCACAATAAATTGCTTAAGTGCAAGGGAAAAACTGGTTCAAAGCTCCTAATTTTCAAATGGTAACTATGGAATGGTAAAATGAAATGGTAAAACTAGTTTTTTAATAGTCCTTTTGATTATTTTATTCATATTTAATGATGTGACTATATTTTTTATTCATTTTTAATATGAAACAAGTATTTTTAATCTGTTTGATGGTTCTATGAACATGTTTCACAACTGGTACAGTGAGTTTAAAGTGCACAACTATTCAAGAATGATTTGACCACAAAAGCATACTTTTATCCTCTTTTTTCAAGCTTTGATGAAAATGAAAAAAGAATTTAAAGCACACTTTTATCTCTTTTTCAAGCTTTGATAAATGCGAAAAAGGAACCCCCTAGAGTCTTCTTTTAGCTCTTTTCAAACTACGATAATGTTAAAATATTGTCGAACACTTGTCTTTTCGAGCTCGTAAAAGTAAATGAAATGACATCTATTTAGTATAAGTTTAACCCTTTCGAGACTGAGATAGATTATTTACAAAAAAAGAAAACCTTAGTCGAACATGGCTAAGAGGTTTTCTCAAGTACCATATTACACTTTCTTGGTCCTGAGTGACAAATTTATGAAAAAGGACTCATGGAGTTTTCTTTTTGACCCATTTTAAAACTCTCTAAACATGAAAAAGGACTGGGTTTTCACTGTTGTTAGACTCGTTAAAACATAAAATAACGACGGACTTGTCAATCATGGCAAGATCAAGTTTCATTATCACTAGACTCATTAAATCATTAAATAGTGATGGATTCACCTGAAGGGTTGAATTAGAGATCAAGCATATGTTACCCTCCTCAAGCTTGTTAAAAAATAAAGAGGTATTGGTCAGAAATTATGGGAAAATTTGGGAAAAAGAATAGAACACTTTATGGTAGCAGGTCACTCTTGAACATGACACTTTCACTTCATCGTCATGGCTTTTGGTTGGGTAATCTTCTTGATGGTCTATCATACCTATATTCCATCATACCATCACTTTGGTTTTGGGTCAATGCTACCAACTCATTTGAGTGTCTCCAATGTGTTCAAGAGAATTCATCCAATAATTCCTCATCTTCTGCAATACTCATAAACCTTCATTTTCATGACCGCCATCCCTGAACATTGCTACATCAAGTCACATTTTGTCTCTAAAATCATTACTCCCATTTTGCGATAAAGTTTCTTCCTGTCAAAATCAGCTCATCATCCATGATGTTAACATAGAAACATATTTCCAGTACCTTGGAGCTTGCTACATCATCGACAAGATTCTCACTTCTAGAACTTCAACCGAAAGATTTTGTTTGGTGTTCGACATCAAATCATCTATTCACGCCTTGCAAATTGTACTGCAGTACCTTGAGAACCATTAACATCAAAGGTGGTTTATCTCGTGTCTGTTAACATCTTACATCAATGGTTGGTAATCAGATGATGTCTTCCCATGTTCGACTTCAGATCATATATTCACATGGTTAGACTTGTACTAGAATGATCGAGTGAAGGAGATATGAAGACCCTAGATATAATTTCATCCATCTGGGTTGTGATTTTAGGAATTGTACCACATCATTTGTACCATGGCTTTACATATAGATCATCATCTGAACATGGGCATATATTTTTAGGCATGTCTATATTTGTAGACGACTTTTTGAATTATGTACATGTTATGATAGTTTATGTGCTGAGCATGGGTATGCCTCCCTCAACAATTTATGTCCAAGATGTAAGATATCATGTTGTAATGTATTGCAAATTGATGTAGGTCACCGTCCATTTTATATCCTACTCATCACATCGTAAAACATCTCATCCAAATATTATCATTATTTTGACTTCATGCTTTAGGGGGAAGCTATTACAGGTCAAATTGGGCATCATACCCTAGACCACTTCCCCTAATTCAATAAAAATAGGGTATATCATCCCCTAATTCAGTTTCTATATGCCCTAAGAGAAGTCATTCCATTGATGGGTTCGATTGTGAGATTTCCAATGTTTAAAGTATAGATTATATGACCCTTTGACTCATCAACACCCCTTTGAATGGGCCTAAGTGCATTGCAAAGCACTTATCTCCATTCAAGGGTGCACTGCAATGCACTTCCCGACACTTAAGGGTGCATTGGTCTCCTGGTAACGAAATCATCATTGTTCCGGGAATCTCCACATGTCCAACGAATTCTAGAAGAGCTCATAGGTGCCATACTTCAAATACAAGTGTTCATCCATCACCACTGAACTTGGAAACGTGTCTCGACTATGATTAGAAATCCATTCAACTCCATTTATTGAGAAACTACCTTCAATTTCCCTATAAATTGAGCACTCATCTAAGGGCTAGGGAGGGAGAAATTTGTGTAGTGTTATGCTATTGTATTCTCAATTGATGAAAGCTGGAAGTATTGTCATGTTGCTGAGATGATGCTTGGTGTGATGAGGACAGAATGAAGTTGGATCAGGTTTGTTGATCATTAATTAAAATTAGTCATTTTTGAGTTAAGCCTTGAGAAGCCATGTGTCGAATATTATGAAAGATTGTGAAACATTTAAGGGTTGGTCGAATAGAAACGATGCAAGACCAGTCCCGTGCCTAAAAATTGAAGCATATGGATGAAAAAATTCCAAACCAAGGAAAGGGGAAAAGGTATGGTGCAAAGGACACAAATCAAAATTATTAAAAAGCTCGCCGCGTCCACAATACGCACGCGAGGGAACTCTTTATACGGGAATTTCCGCGAGGGTCAAAAAGCGGAAGGGGGAAGAGACCTACACCCCTGCGGAATTAAGGTGACATGCCATGGGGTGGACCCAAGGTAAAGATGATGTGGCAGAGAAAAGCGCATGCAATAGAGAGGTGGCAGAGTGAAGTGCGGGCCCCAGAGGCCTGTACACTGTGTATTTAACCTGCCTTACGACGGATATTCTTCAAGAACCAGATGGCTTATGCAGCAGAGAGGTAAGGTAAGTTTCTAGGTGAACTGGTACCGAGGCCCGTACCAGTATTAAACTCGGCACGCGGTGTTCACCTGCATCCAGCTGACACCCAATCCTTACACGTCGCATGCTCCACTATCAGTGTCCGTACGACACTCCAATCCATTTATCTCACCTCTCCGCCTTTTACCCCAGAACTCTCAGTCCTAGATAACAATCCTCCCATATTTTACTGCAGTAAAATTTGTAGGTTTTCTAGCTACGGTATAAACTAAGTGGGAGCTAGTGCCAAGGTCTACCCAGTCACTATCAACAACCCCCGAGTAGTTTTCCCGAGAAAAATTACCTACTGCACAGGTACTCCATCCCTCATATTACCTCTGCTTTCCTTTCATTTTTAAAATTTTTATATGTCAGTCATGGGAAGGGGCACACCCAAGAAAATTGAACTAGAGACTCCTTAGGTCCGTGAAACCAGAAACCCTCCCGGGTTCGAGCCTTTCATCGACCTGCAAGCTGAAATCTATGATCCTCAATACCCTTTTCCCATCAGAAGTATAAAACCTAAGCTTTTTAGGTGACATGTCGAAAATAGGGATCGATATCGGGTGGTTGTATCAGTCTTATATCATCAGATTACCCCCCCAGTCTACCCGGTGGTCGATTTTATTTGTTGGCTTAGAGATGCTTACGATGAGCATCGAGGCACGTTTACCTCTGCTCAGGGGAATAATATTTTTTCTCTTTCCCCCAACATTATCCAGTAAGCCCTCTGCTTTCCCACCAGCACCACCTATACCAGTTTCAGTGAAGTGGCTTTAACCTCCCAGTTCACCAAATTGCCATGGGAGCACCAAAACGACTTCATTTCCTCTATAACTAGCAACCAGGCTACGTCTCTTCCTCCTGCAGAACCTTTCCCATTGAGTCTGTTCAAAGAATAAGTGCAGCCCATCCTTGCCCTCATCGCTGGTCTTTTAGGTGTAAGCGGTTTGGGGGAAGTTTCCAAGGTATGTGTTTATTTCTTGTGGTTAATGTCTCAAAAGGGGGTAGTTCTAGATATCCCTGGCTTCCTTGCTGCTAACATTTAGACCCAGTTCCAAGAGCTTTCAAAAACTGGTCACTTCCGCTTCTGTTTGATGGTCTTCTACCTCTTCTTATACCAGCATGCTGATAAGTTCGACGGTTTGGGTTTAGATAGGGTATACGATATTAATTCTTAGCCCCGACCAGTTTTTGACTGGAAATTTTCAGTACGTCAATTACCAAATGGGGTGGGTTATTCCAGGTTCCTAAATGAGTTCATGCCCATTGTCTACACTATCATCCATGAATCACCCTCACCTAGGGTTTTTCTTGAACTGAAGAGCGGGCTACAAGCCAGTAAAACCCAGAGCACCAAGGATTGGTATCTATTTGACAATTACACTGAAATTCGAGTCTATCGAGCCGAAGTTCCCCCTTACCAGCTGCCTATGTTTCCCGCTTGACGAGTTTATGCTCTGGAGTATATTCAGCAGACTCTCAAGTCTGACCAACTCCACTTTGTCCCTGAAAGGAAAGGTTTCATCCTGAGACTCCCTATCACTATTGGCCCGTTTATTGTGAATTCAAGACACACCCTTCCCATTGTTGAGAATTTGTTTCAAGGCATGGACCTAAGACAAGGGAAGACTTGGCCCTATGATCCTCGGGAGATTATCTCAAACAGAAGAAAGAGGAACAATTCCACTCCTTATGCACATGAATCAAGACCGTTTATGGAGTGGAGGGCTAACCTTGAAACTTGGCATTTGATTTCGCAAATGGAGATAGATTCATCTGCCACAGGGGAAGGAGAAGACGTCAATAGAGGCCAAGAATAAGAAGAAATGGGTCCCTCAGGAGTAGGTTCTCCCCTTCGCAAAAAGCAGAAAACAGTCTCAAGTGAGGCAGAGGTCACAGGGGAAGAACAACTTCCTGAGCCATTTACACCATATGGCCAACCCGACAGGAGAAAAGCTGGGATCAAAGTGCTGAGAGACAGTGTTACCTCCTCTGACTTCTCTGAAGTATCACAGGCCATCGGAGATCATACCTCACCAGTTGTAGTTGAAAGGACCTTGAAAAATAGAACGATCAGGGATAAGTACAAGGCCGAGCTGGAAGGTTATGTAGACAAATATCATACCATGGTTTCTTCTTCCATGAATGTGGGCACAGAACACCTGGTATTGTCTATGGCTAAGGCCATCTTGGATCCTGATGCAGGTACCACTAGTTACAGGGTGATTGAGTATGCAATTGACATGTCCAAGGTACCAGCACCCGACAAATGTAACATGTTTCAGGTGGTGGGTGATATGTTGAAGGAGGATGTAATGCGGGTCACTAATGCACTGAGAAAATTGGAGAAAAAGCATGAACAGGTGAGGGCGAACCTAAAGAAGGAACAGGCAAATTCCCGTGCTCTTTCAAATCAATTGCACGGTCTCACAGAGTCGATCAAAGGAAAGGAAACTAGAGAATCAAATCCGCAGTGCTATGTGATTGAGCAATTACATAAGGAGGTCGCATCTCTGAAACACAAGGTTAGCATACTGGCATCTCACCATGTGCAAACGGCCGAATTGGTGCAAGTAGAGAAAGAAAAATTAGACTTGGCTGACACACTGGAAAAGGAGAAAGAGGAAAAATAAAAAATGGAGGAAACAATCTCCACTCTTCAGAGAATGCTGAAGGAGCTGCAGACTACCTAGGACACACACAGCTGTGTACCAACTAAAACCCCACCAGAGACTAGTTCGTTGTCCGAGCAGCTGAACGCAGCAAAAGCTACAAATGATATACTAGAAAAGCAGGCATCCACCGCGAGGCAGAGAATCATCGAGTTGGAAACCTCCTTGGCTGAGAATACCATAAAAATAGAGACACTGCAGAAGGAGATTGAACAGGAAAATAAGGCAAGAGCCGACCAGCAGAAGACCATTAATGATCTCAACAGCCACCTGAAAGGTAACATCACCCTCAGGGATGGAAGAAATATTATTTGGTCAGAGATCATTTCGGCGGTAACATAGCAGTGGGAGTTCTTGAAAGTCATCGAGGAAATAAAATCTTATGTACTCTATCTCAAGAGGAAGTTTCAGGAAGGAGATCTCAACTTGTCCAGCAGAGCCCAGCACGCTAGGGGATATGTTTCTTTCTTGAAAGGGCTGAGAGCTAGTGAGGTGGAGCAGCATGGCATAACAAATCGGTTTAAGGAAGTCATCGAATGCCAAAAGATTAATGATAAGGAGTCGGCCCACGTTATAGATTCGAGGGCCCTACAACAGTTGGCAGCTAGCGTGGACCGGTTCGATGTAGTTTGGGCTGAGCTCACCACGACAGGACTTCCGTCATGCCGGGACCCTAAGACTCCTTCGATGCTACGATCATTACTAGAATATGAAGCACAGCTCTAGGAAGAAAGGGATCGGACAGACATATTATCTGATAAAACCGCTCGGTTAAAAGCAGAAACAATTGTCTAAGCGATCCGCCTAGAATTCTTTCTCCTTCATCTGATAAAACATAATATCCCCACTGAGGCAAGTCTAAATGATCTCACCGAGGCCTTCATCAAGGTGGTAGGATTCGCAGCTATGCTTGAACCTTCAGCGGAAAGTCAGCAGAGGTGCACCCAGTTTTCCAGCCAGATCGCCAGCTCATCCACAAATGTTCCGCCACCAGTGTCAACAACCACCTCGACCCCTTCTCATCAATGAAGCACTGTTAATTCATGATTCGGCCCTAGAAACCTTTTTAATTTTACTTTAGTTAGTTATTTTCAAGTTTCAGGTGGAATTTGTATTTCACCCCAGTATTTTACTTTCTGCCAAGACATTTGTTTAATATTTTGTTTCAAAATGGCCGAGTGCCTAACTGCAAATGACGAGAGGCCTTTATTCCTCATCATAAGTTTTGATTATTTTGATAAGGACCTTTAACAAATTTTTGGCATGCGAAGAAGATATTTTTCCAAAAAATATCTTCTCGCTCATGTATGGAGGTTTCTATATAAGCAAGATCCGAAGAGAAAACCAAGTTCCAGATTTTCAAAGGAATTTTGCTGTGTAAGAATTGTTGTATGCTTGTGGTGAAAACCTTAATAGAAATGCAAAGAGCCCATTGGGTCTCAGCAAGAAGAAGTTTTACTCTATGTGAGGATTCTGATCTAAGTGTTCTATAGTGTGTAACTCTGTCCTATGTGATATTGTTTTATTGTTTATTTCTCTGTTTCCACTTCTTTATATCATGTTCTAGAATGCGAGTGGCTCACTAGCTTTTGGTATAGATTTATCACCATTGATACTTATATTGAGCTTGTCAAGGGCTTTAAATATAGCTCAAGCATGGTATGATGTTTTGCTTTTCACTTCACTCATTATTCCTCTATATTAAATACTGTGAGATGTCATTCTTTTAAAAACAATTGACATGTATGGATTCTTATCTTTTTAAGCCCATCTCATGTTTGAATATGTTCACGGGGTTCCTTCTCATTAGTAGTTAATATCTTTCTATATTTTCTACATATTAAAATTCATCTGATTCCTAAATCTCTGTAAAGCAAACTAGAATCCTTCCCTCTTTACAGAAAGTTGTCTTTAAGCTGTCTGATGCATCTATATTAGGACTCATTCCTTGCCTCTGCAGAATCTTGTAATTTTGCTGACTCTAAGAATATTATGGTTCCATTTATATTACATCCCCTTATGAAAGTTGAAGTAGTAAAGAGCCTCTTGTTGTCAAAAGTCTTGAATTATACCTTACGTTCCTTATTGCATAAGATATCCTAGGCACTGGTCTTTTACAACTCAAGGTTGTCTCTAGGAGTGACAACATCTTTTTGGTGCCATTGCCGGGGAACGAAGTTGACAGAAATTGAAATCCATGGGCCTCAACAAAACCTTATTCACTCTTCAAATTAGGTGAGCATGGAGAGTTGAGAGTTGTATATCACTCACCTTGGCCACTCCACATTCATTTTTCAGGTAAATCTATTTGCAGTCCTGGCTCCTTGGAAGCCACACCTTAGGTCAGATACATCTCAGCCAAAGACACCCTCTATGTCTGAACCAGAGAGAATCCTACATAGAAGAAATTGGAGGGAGATACAATTCATTCATACCGAGGTCCCACAATTTTCTTTAGAAGACTTTCCATCCTCCTCTTCTCAAATAGCCCAAGTGCAAGATTTTGACTCCGCTGTGGGAGAAACCGGTTACTACTTAGACAGTCTACCTCTGGGAAATGTCCAAGTTAAGGATGAGGCTGAATAAATAGATACCACTCGTTACACATCCCATCCCACTCCAAAGGCTAAAGAGTTCAAAGAAGTAACTGAAGTATCTGCCGGTAATACTCCGCCTTTTTCGTCATCACCCCAAGCTACTGTTCAATAAATTGCCATTTTCATTCACACCTCACTTCCACCTCCCCCTCCACTTACACATCAAACCCTTCTATTACCTCCACCTCCTCCTCCAATGGCTAATGTTCCAGGCTTCTTGCTGAATAAATATGCCCCCCTGGCATTACCTCAAGTGCTCAATGATATGCCACAGGACTACCTAGAGATCCTGCCCCGTTTCAATGGGGAAAATGAGACCGAAGCTCAAAAACACCTTGAGATATTCTTCTCATTCGCAGAAAATTTTAATGTGGAACACCTCGACGTAGTTCTAAGACTTTTTGTGCAATCTCTTCATGGTGAAGCCAAAAAATGGTTCAAGACTCTGGGAGATCATTCTATCAGCACTTGGGAAGGAATGGAGGAAAAGTTTCTCAGAAAATGGGGAGAGAAGAAAGATCATGGACATTGTCTTACTTAGTTTAACACACTCAAGAAAAGACATAATGAAGGGGTGGCTGAATTTATTAAGAGATTTAACAAGCTGTACCTGAGCCTTCCCGCAGAGATGAAGCCTCACCAGACCACTGCCAAGGTTGTTTTCATGGTAGATTTTGACTTAGAATTCGACTTATCTCTGAGAGAAAGAAAGCCAGCCACCCTGGATGATGCCCAGACAGATGCACTAGAGCTTGAGGAAAACTTTGCCTCCACTGGTAAATTAAAGGTAAAATCTGAACAAGATACCAGGAAAAGGGGGAAAGAAGAGATATCCACCTCAAGCCAAGATAGAGATTCGGCTAATAAAAGGATTGAGGAGATGAACAAGATGATCAAGAATCTCTCAAGTAAGTTGGTTAAGCTTGAAATGGAGGCCAAGAATTCACCCTCCAAGAATTTCCAAAATGCCCCAAACAAAGGCTATAATACTCAATACAGGAAGCCACCCTTGTAGATACTGCAAAGGGGACAAAAGGAATAACAGGACCAGGTACCACATCCTCTGTATTTGGAAGGACAAGTAGATGGTTCTACCGAAGACACCACTTATGAGCAAGAGGAGGCATACCTTGCTTTCTGAAACAGTGATCAAGTGGAATGCCCTTTGCATGAAAGTGGCAAAGTGGAGGTGCAGGCACACACAGTAGGAAAAACTAAAGAAGATACCGAAGATCATGATATTGATGACTACTGCAAGTAGTTCTTCGATTTCATGTAAGCTCAGTTCAATAGAAGATATGACCTAAGATCTTCCAGGAAGAGAACTCGCACTCAGGATCAAGAGAAGGACACACCTCAAGAGGAAGCACCTGCTCAGAAGGAGGCCACGGCTCAAAGGACCCCGAACAAAGGTAAGAGGCCTCTTAACCAATCTTTGCAGTCTCCTGATCAAATTCCATCATCTTCACAAGGGGCTACACTCCCTAATGTCAAGCCAATCTTAAAAGAAGTCAAACTTTTCCCCCAGAACAAATATTCCAAAGATAAAGAACCAATATAAGTGTCAGTAGATAGGTCCTCCTCTGCCTTTAGTTTACAAAAGGAACTCGAGAAGGTTAAAATCCCAGTTCCCTTAACCGAATTGTTAAAGCAACCCGCATATCAGTCCCAGGTAACATCCTTTATGCTTCCCCCAAAAGTAATACATATTCCTGATAGTCTGAACCTTCAAGAAGAAAGGCCTATGGTTTTGTTTGGCCCACATGTCGAAGAGTTAGATGCTGCTACTCCCCATTTTTATGTGTCTTTAGTAATACATGACTTGCTGTTGCATAACTGTATGCTAGATTCGGGAGCCTCTCATAACCTTTTACCCCTCTCGGTCATGGAGAAGCTAGGACTACAGATCACCTGCCCATACAAATACCTTTACTCATTTTACTCTAAAAGAGTTAAGTGCCTGGGCATGATAAAGGACTTAGTGGTCAATCTGGCTCAGATCCCAGCAAAAAGTGTAGTGATGGATATAGTGGTGGTTGACATTCCAGCTCTCTTTGGCATGCTACTTTCAAGGTCTTGGGGGACTAAAATTGGTGGATCAATCAAGCTAGACCTGACCTATGCCACTATCCCTGTATTTGGTGGTCAAGAGAGGAGGCTGTACCAGGAAACCAGATTTGTCAAGACAGTTACCAAGGCAGATGACTCAGTTAACTCTCTAGTTTATAGAAGGGAGGGTGATTTCTCATGTCTAATGCTGGAGGAAGATCAAGAGTACGCTCATTAACCATAATTTTACCAGATCAAGACAGAACAGTCCATAGAGAGTCCGGAATTAGAAATCTGGACACTTCATTTTGATGGGGCAAACTCCAGGGAAGGTAATGGGGTCGGGGTATTATTGATTTCTCTTGCAGGCCAATGGGTCCCTTTTTCATTCAAGCTGGAGTATAAAGCCACTAATAATGTGGCCAAGTATGAAGCACTTCTATTCGGGTTGCAGACAGCCAAGAGTATGAACATACAAAGTCTAAAGGTTCTGGGAGATTCGGAATTGGTGGTCAGATAAGAAAAGAATCAGTGCCAAGCCAAACATCCTAGGCTGAGGGTTTATAGGAACGAAGTTTGGGATCTGGTGGAGAATTTCTTCTTGGCATTCAATATCTAGTTCATGCCCTGGGAGCAGAATAAGATGGCAGACTCCCTTGCAGTGGTTGCCAGTACTTTTCATCCACCTCAGAATCCTCTCCTGAGATATGAAATTGAGGTACGTTATTGGCCATCAATCCCAGACAACATCAAACATTGGCAAGTGTTTGAAGATGAAGAGCAGGTGAAGAGATTCTTGGAAACAGTTGGGGAATTATCCAACATGGAGATTGATATTTGTGAAGAGGAGGAGACTGAAGACACTTTAGGAGATAAATGGGAAGCAAAGGTGGTTGGCCACAAATTTCTGTAGTTGAAAGGTAATGTCATTCCCCTAGGATTAGTGCCATTAGAAACGTTGTTTAACAAGAATGATGTTCCATTGCAGCCGAACAAAGTTATAGAGGAGAATCAGGTAGAGGATCTGAATTTGGCATTGAGGCTGACCCTAAGATCGTGAAGTTGTCCAAGAATTTCCCGAAGGAATATAAACAGCTGTACCAGAAGTTATTTCAATCCTATAAAGACGTGTTTGCATGGTCTTATAAAGACCTAAAAACCTTTGATATCAACATTATGCAGCATAAAATTCCACTAAAGGGAGATGAAAAACCACATAAACATAAGCTTAGACAGATAAATCCCCTGTTGCTATCCTCTATTGAGAAAGAAATTAAGAAACTGCTGAAGGCCAAAATCATTGTACCATTGAGATATTCTGAGTGGGTAGCAAACTTAGTTCCTGTATGGAAGAAGAACGGAGAAATAAGGCTATGTGTTGATTTCAGGAATCTGAACAGAGCATCCTTAAAGGATAATTATCCACTGCCCAAGATGGATCAAATCTTGCAGAAGATTGTAGGAGCTTCCCGAATTTCGATGATGGATGGATTCTCTGGGTACAATCAGGTGGCTATACTACCAGAAGATCAAAAGAAGACCACCTTTACCACTCCATGGGGGATGTTTATGTATGCTAGGATGCCTTTTGGGTTGATTAACGCAGGGGCCACTTTTCAAAGAGCCATGGACATTGCTTTTGTCGGAGAGCAAGATAAGTTTGTGGTGGTATATTTGGACAACATTACGGTGTTCTCAAAATATGATGCATAGAACATTGAAAACTTGCGTAGAACCTTCGAGAAATGTAGAAAGTATAGCCTCTTCCTCAATCCACAGAAGTCTCTGTTTACACTGGAAGAGGGAAAGCTCTTGGGACATATTGTAACCAAAGATGGAGTAAAGATAGATCCTAAGAGAGTAGAAGTCATAAATGGCATTTCCCTCCCTAGAAATAAAAAGGAAGTTCAGGTGTTCCTAGGCCGTATAAACTTTCTGAGGAGGTTCATTCCTAACTATGCCGAGATATTTAGGCACATAACTGACATGCTAAAAAAGAATAATGAGGTTAAGTGGTCACAAGAATCATGAGAGGCCTTTGCCAGGATTAAAAATGCATTTTCCGAAGCCCCTGTGCTAGCTGGGCTAGACTATGCTAAACCTTTTTTGATCTTTTATTTTGCATCACCTCACACAGTAGCAAGAGTTCTGTTGCAGAAAAATAAAGAAGGGTATGAGAAGCCTATTTCCTTTTTCAGTCAGGTGCATCATGATGCTGAGCTGAAATATAACATATTGGAAAAGCAGGCATATGCTCTAGTGAAGTCCCTTAAAGCCTTTCGTATGTATGTCCTCTAGTCCCATGTCACTGCATTTGTGCTCACCACAGCTGTTAAGGATCTCCTTATCCAGGGAGATAGTGAAGGAAAAAGAGGGAAATGGATAGCCAAAATACATTCGAAGGGTTGATAAAGGGAAACACGTTAATTCGACCCCCTCTGGTTCGGCCCCTTTAAAATTGTAGAACAAGATGGCAACAATACCTTCAGGTTGGAAAATTTACAGGGAGATCTTCTTGACGCCCTTGTAAATGGTCAGTTTCTGAAGCCTTATTTCCAGTTCCGAGTCAGGCTGAGAGAGCCTAATGTATCATATTGTATATTAGTTACTGTTTTCGTCTTTGATTGAATAATGTGTGTGATGTGATGGATCATGATGAAGAAAATTAAAAGTGCTGAGGAATGGTGTCCACAGTAGATAAACAGGTGGTATGCGAAGTTCTCGACACGCTCCCGAATGAACGTGCCGTCCCTAGGTGGAGCCAATGTTGATCATTAATTAACATTAGTCATTTTTGAGTTAAGCCTTGAGAAGCCATGTATCAAATATTATGAAAAATTGTGAAACATTTAAGGGTTGGTCGAAGAGAAATGATGCAATACTAGTCTCATGCCTTAAAATCGAAGCATATGCATGAAAAAATTCCAAACCAAGAAAAGGGGCAAAGGTATGGCACAAAGGACACAAATCAAAATTATTAAAATCTCACCACATCCACAATACGCACGCGAGGGAACTCTTCATATGGGAATTTCCGCGAGGGTCAAAAAGCGGAAGGGGGAAGAGACCCACACCCCCGCGGAATTAAGGTGACGTGCCATGGGGTGGACCCAAGGTAAAGATGACGTGGCGGATAAAAGCGCAGGCAAGAGAGAGGTGGCAGAGTGAAATACGGGCCCTAGAGGCCTGTACGTTGTGTATTTAACCAGCCTTACGAGGGATATTCTTCAAGAACTGGATGGCTTATGTAGCAGAGAGGTAAGGTAAATTTCTAGGTGAACTGGTACCGAGGCCCATACCAGTATTAAACCCGGCACGCGTTGTTCACCTGCTTCCAGTTGACACCTAATCCTTACACGTCGCATGCTCCACTTTCAGTGTCCTTAAGACACTCCCCTCCATTTATTTCACCTCTGCACCTTTTACCCCAAAACTCTTAGTCTTAGATAACAGCCCTCCCGTATTTTACTGCATTAAAATTCATAGGTTTTCCAGCTACGGTATAAACTAAGTGGGAGCTAGTGCCAAGGTCTACCTAGTCACTATCAACAACCCCCACGTCGTTTTCTCGAGTAGATTTCCCTAATGCACAGGTACTCCGTCCCTCATATTCCCTCTGCTTTCCTTTCATTTTTAAAATTTTTATATGTCAGTCATGGGAAGGGGCACACCCAAGAAAACTAAACCAGAGACTCCTCAGGTCCGTGAAGCTAGAAACCCTCCCGGGTTCAAGCCTTTCATCGACCTGCAAGCCAAATTTGTGATCCCCAATACCCTTTTCCCATCAGCAGTATAAAACCCGAT
Organism: Pinus albicaulis; assembly: GCA_034641835.2. Taxonomy (NCBI): domain Eukaryota; kingdom Viridiplantae; phylum Streptophyta; class Pinopsida; order Pinales; family Pinaceae; genus Pinus; species Pinus albicaulis. The sequence continues at coordinate 581,918,999 of CM076570.1, forward strand.
CTTTTTAGGTGACATGTCGAAAATAGGGATCGATATCGGGTGGTTGTATCAGGCTTATATCGTCAGATTACCCCCCCAGTCTACCCGGTGGTCGATTTTATTTGCTAGCTTAGAGATGCTTACGATGAGCATCGAGGCATGTTTATCTCTGCTCAGGGGAATAAGATTTTTTCTCTTTCCCCCGAAATTATCTTGCCAGCCCTCCGCTTTCCCACCAGCGCCACCTATACCAGTTTAAGTGAAGTGGCTTTAACCTCCCAGTTCACCAAATTGCCATGGGAGCACCAAAGTGACTTCATTTCCTCTATAACCAACAACCAGGCTACGTCTCTTCCTGCTGCAAAACATTTACCGTTGAGTTTGTTCAAATAATAAGTGTAGCCCATCCTTGCCCTCATTGCTGGTTTTTTAGGTGTAAGCGGTTTGGGGGAAGTTTCCAGGGTATGTGTTTATTTCTTGTGGTTAATGTCTCAAAAGGGGGTAGTTCTAGATATCCCTGGCTTCCTTGCTGCTAACATTCAGACCCAGTTCCAAGAGCTTTCGGAAAATGGTCACTTCTGCTTCTGTTCGATGGTCTTCTACCTCTTCTTATACTAGCATGCTGATAAGTTCGAGGGTTTGGGTTTATATAGGGTATACGATATTAATTCTCAGCCCCGAGAAGTTTTTGACTGGAAATTTTCAGTACGTCAATTACCAAATGGGGTGGGTTATTCTAGGTTCCTAAATGAGTTCATGCCCACTGTCTACACTATCATCCATGACTCACCCTCACCTAGGGTTTTTCCAAAACTAAAGAGCTGGCTACAAGCCAGTAAAACCCAGAGCACCGGGGTTTGGTATCTATTTGACAATTACACTGAAATTCGAGTCTATGGAGCCGAGGTTCCCCCTTACCAGCTGCTTGTGTTTCCCACTCGAATATTTTATGCTCTATAGTATATTCAACAAACTCTCAATTCTGACAAACTCCACTTTTTCCCTGCAAAGAAAGGTTTCATCCTAAGACTCCCTATCACTATTGGCCCGTTTATTGTGAATTCAGGACACGACCTTCCCATTGTTGAGAAGATGTTGCAAGGCATGGACCTAAGAAAAGGGAAGACTTTGCCTTATGATCCTCGGGAGATTATCCCAAACAGAAGAAAGAGGAACAAGTCCACTCCTTATGCACATGAATCAAGACCATTTATGGAGTGGAGGGCTAACCTTGATACTTGGCCTTTGATTTTGCTGATGGAGACAGATTCATCTGCCATAGGGGAAGGAGAAGACGTCAATAGAGGCCAAGAAGAAGAAGAAGTGGGTCCCTCAGGAGCAGGTTCTCCCCTTTGCAAAAAGCAGAAAACAGTCTCAAGCGAGGCAGAGGTCATAGGGGAAGAATAGTTGCTTGAGCCGTTTAAACCATATGGCCAACCCAACAGGAGCAAAGCTGGGATCAAAGTGATGATAGAAAGTGTTACCTCCTCCGACTTATCTGAAGTCTCACAGGCCATCAGAGATCATACCTCACCAGATGTAGTTGAAAGGACCCTAAAAAATAGAACAATCAGGGATAAGTACAAGGCCGAGCGGGAAGGTTATTTAGAAAAATATCACACCAGGGTTTCCACAGAACACCTGGTATTGTCTATGGCTGAGGCCATATTGGATCCTGATGCAGGTACCACTAGTTACAGGGTGCTTAAGTATGCAATTGACATGGCCAAGGTACCATCACCCAACAAATGTAACCTGTTTCAGGTGGTGGGTGATATGTTGAAGGACGAGGTAATGGGGGTCACTATTGCACTGAGAAAATTGGATAAAAAGCATGAATAGGTGAGGGCAACCCTAAATAAGGAATAGGAAAATTCCTGCGCTCTTTCGAATCAAGTGCGTGGTCTCACAGAGTCGATAAAAGGAAAGGAAACTGGAGAATTAAATCCGCAGCGCTATGTGATTGAGCAATTGCAGAAGGAGGTTGCGTCTCTGAAACACAAGGTTAGAATACCGGCATCTCACCATGTGCAAATGGCCGAATTGGCGCAAGGAGAGAAAGAAAAAGTAGACTTGGCTGACACACTGGCAAAGGAGAAAGAGGAAAAAGAAAAAATGGCGGAAAAAATCTCCACTCTTCAAAGAAGGCCGAAGGAGCTGCAGACTCCCTGGGACACGCACAACTGTGTACCAACTACAACCCCGCCAGAGACTAGTTTTCTGTCCGAGCAGCTAAATGCATCAAAAGATGAAAATGATATACTATAAAAGCAGGCATCCACCGCGAGGTAGAGAACCACCGAGTTGGAAACCTCCTTGGCTGAGAATACCAGAAAAATAGAGACACTGCAGAAGGAGATTGAACAGGAGAAGAAGGCAAGAGTCGACCAGCAGAAGACCATCAATGATCTCAACAGCCGCCTGAAAGGTAACATCACCCTCAGGGATGGAAGAAAAATTATCTGGTTAGAGATCATTTCGGTGGTAATAGAGTAGTGGGAGTTCTTGAAAGTCATCGAGGAAATAAAATCTTCTATACTCTATCTCAGGAGGAAGTTTCAGGAAGGAGATCTCAATTTGTCTAGCAGAGCCCAGCATGCCACGGGATATGTTTCTTTATTGAAAGGGCTGAGAGCTAGTGAGGCAGAGCAGCATGGCATAGTGAGTCAGTTTAAGGAAGCCGTTGAATGCCAGAAGATTATTGATAAGGAGTTGGCCCGCGTTATAGATTCGAGGGCCCTACAACAGTTGGCAGCCAGCGTAGACTGGTTCGATGCAGTTTGGGCCGAGATCACCACGGCAAGACTTCCGTCATGCTGGGACCCTACCACTCCTTTCATGCTACGATCATTACCAGAATATGAAGCACGGCTCCAGGAAGAAAGGGACCAGATGGACATCTTGTCAGATAAAACCACTCGGTTAAAAGCAGAGACATTTGTCTCAGCACTCTGCCCAAAATTCGTTCTCCTTCATCTGATAAAACATAAGATCCCCACCGAGGCAAGTCTAAATTATCTCACCAAGGCCTTCATCAAGGTGGAAAGATTCACAGCTATGCCTGAACCTTTAGCGGACAGTCAGCAGAGCTGCACCCATCTTGCCAGCCAGATCGCCAGCTCGTTCGCAAATGTTCCGCCACCAGTGTCAGCAACCGCCTCAACCCCTTCTTGTCAATGAAGCACTGTTAATTCATGATTCGGCCCTAGTGGCCTTTTTACTTTTACTTTAGTTAGTTATTTTCAAGTTTCAGGTGGAATTTATATTTCACCCCAGTATTTTACTTTCTGCCAAGACATTTGTTTAATATTTTGTTTCAAAACGGCCGAGTGCCTAACTGCAAATGATGAGAGGCCTTTATTCTCATCATAATTTTTTATTATTTTGATAAGGACCTTTAACAAATTTTTGGCATGCGAAGAAGATATTTTTCCAAAAAATATCTTCTCGCTCATGTATGGAGGTTTCTATATAAGCAAGATCCGAAGAGAAAACCAGGTTCCAGATTTTCAAAGGAATTTTGCTGTGTAAGAATTGTTGTATGCTTGTGGTGAAAACCTTAATAGAAATGCGAAGAGCCCACTGGGTCTCAGTAAGAAGAAGTTTTACTCTATGTGAGGATTGTGGTCTAAGTGTTCTATAGTGTGTAACTCTATCTTATGTGATATCATTTTACTGTTTATTTCTCTGTTTCCACTTCCTTATATCATGTTTTGGAATGCGAGTGGCTCACTAGCTTTTGGTATAGATTTATCACCATTGATACTTATACCGAGCTTGTCAAGCGCTTTAAATATAGCTCAGGCATGGTATGTTGTTTCGCTTTTCACTTCACTCATTATTCCTCTATATTAAATACTGTGAGATGTCATTATTTTAAAAACAATTGACATGTATGGATTCTTATCTTTTTAAGCCCATCTCATGTTTGAATATGTTCACAGGGTTCCTTCTCATTAGTAGTTAATATCTTTCTATATTTTCTACGCAGTAAACTTCATCTTATTCCTAAATCTCTATAAAGCACTCTAGAATCCAGCCCTCTTTACAGAAAGTTGTCTTTAAGCTGTCTGATGCATCTATATTAAGGACTTATTCCTTGCCTCTGCAACATCTTGTAATTTTGCTGACTCTAAGAATATTATGGTTCCATTTATATTACATCCCCTTGTGAAAGTTGAAGTAGTAAAGAGCCTCTTGCTGTCAAAAGTCTTGAATTATACCTTACGGTCCTTACTGCATAAGATGTCCTAGGCACTGGTCTTTTACAACTCAAGGCTGTCTCTAGGAGTGACAACATCTTTTTAGCATCGTTGCCGAGGAACGAAGTTGAGAGAAATTGAAATCCCTGGGCCTCGACAAAACCTTATTCACTCTTCAAATTAGGTGAGAATGGAGAGTTGAGAGTTGTATATCACTCACCTTGGCGACTCCACAGTCATTTTTCAAGTAAATCTACTTGCAGTCCTGGCTCCTCGGAAGCCACACCTTAGGTCAGATACGTCTCAGCCAAAGACAGCCTCTGTGTCTGACCCATAGAGAATCCTACATAGAAGAAATTGGAGGTAGAGACAATTCATTCATACCGAGATCCCACAATTTTCTTTAGAAGACTTTCTGTCCTCCTCTTCTCAAATAGCCCAAGTGCAAGATTCTGACTCCGCTGTGGGAGAAACCGGTTACTACTCAAACAGTCTACCTCTAGGAAATTTCCAAGTTAAGGACGAGGCTGAATCAATATATACCACTCATTACAAATCCCATCTCACTCCAGAGGTTGAAGAGGTCAAAGAAGTCACTAAAGTATCTGCCGGTAATACTCTGCCTTTTTCGTCATCACCCCAAGCTACTATTCAATACATTCCCATTGTCATTCACACCTCACTTCCACCTCCCAATCCTCTTACACATAAAACCCTTCTAATACCTCCACCTCCTCGTCCAATGGCTAATGTTCTAGGCTTCTTGCTGAATACATATGCCCCCCTGGCATTACCTCAAGTGCTCAATGATATGCCACAGGACTACCTAAAGATCCTGCCCTGTTTCAATGGGGAAAATGAGATCGAAACTCAAAAACACCTTGAGATATTCTGCTCGTTCGCAAATTTTTTTAATGTGGAACACCTTGACGTAGTCCTAAGACTATTTGTGCAATCTCTTGATGGTGAAGCCAGAAAATGGTTCAAGACTCTAGGAGATTGTTCTGTCACCACTTGGGAAGGAATGGAGGACACTTTTCTCAGAAAATGGGGAGAGAAGAAAGATCATGGACATTGTCTTACTGAGTTTAACACACTCAAGAAAAGGCATAATGAAGGGGTGGCTGAATTTATTAAGAGATTTAACAAGTTGTACCTGAGCCTTCCCACAGATATGAAGCCTCACCAGACCGCTGCCAAGGTTGTTTTCGTGGCAGATTTTGACTCAGAATTCAGCTTCTCTCTGAGAGAAATAAAGCCAGCCACCTTAGATGATGCCCAGACAGATGCACTAGAGCTTTAGGCAAACTTTGCCTCCACTAGTAAATCAAAGGGAAAATCTGAACAAGATACCAGGAGAAGGGGGAAAGAAGAGGTATCCACCTCAAGCCAAGATAGAGATTCGGCTAATGACAGGATTGAGGAGATGAACAAGATGATAAAGAATCTCTCAAGTAAGTTGGTTAAGCTTGAAATGGAGGCCAAGAATTTACCCTCCAAGAATTTCCAAAATGCCCCAAACAGAGGCTATAATCCTCAATACAAGAAGCCACCCTTGAATATACTGCAAAGGGGACAAAAGGAACAACAGGACCAGGTACCACATCCTCTGTATTTGGAAGGACAAGTAGAAGGTTCTACTGAAGACACCACTTATGAGCAAGAGGAGGCATACCTTGCTTTCTCAAACAATGATGAAGTGGAATGCCCCCTGCATGAAAGTGACGAAGTGGAGGTGCAGGCACACACAGAAGGAAAAACTACTGAAGATACTGAAGATCTTGAGATTGATGACTACTGAAAGTAGTTGGTCGATTTCATGCAAGCTCAGTTCAACAGAAGATATGACCTCAGATCTTCCAGGAAGAGAAATCGCACTCAGGATCAAGAGGAGGACACACCTCAAGAGGAAGCACTTACTCAGAAGGAGGCCACGGCTCAAAGGACCCTGGACAAAGGTAAGAGGCCTCTTAACCAATATTTGCAGTCTGCTGATCAAATTCCATCATCTTCACAAGGGGCTACACTCCCTAGTGTCAAGCCAATCTTAAAAGAAGTCAAACCTCTCCCCCAGAACAAAGATTCCAAAGATAAAGAACCAAAAGAAGTGTCAGTAGATAGGTCCTCCTCTGCCTTTAGTTTACAAAAGGAACTCGAGAAGGTTAAAATCCCAGTTCCCTTAACCGAATTTTTAAAGCAACCCACATATCAGTCCCAGGTCACATCCTTTATGCTTCCCCCAGAATTAATACATATTCCTGATAGTCTGAAACTTCAAGAAGAAATGCCTATGGTTGTGTTTGGCCCACATGTCGAAGAGTTAGATGCTGCTACTCCCCCTTTTTATGTGTCTTTAGTAATACATGACCTGCTGCTGCATAACTGTATGCTAGATTCGGGAGCTTCTCATAACCTTTTACCCCTCTCGGTCATGGAGGAGCTAGGACTACAGATCACCCACCCATACAAATACCTTTACTCATTTGACTCTAAAAGAGTTAAGTTCCTGGGCATGATAAAGGACTTAGTGGTCAATCTGGCTCAGATCCTAGCAAAAAGTGTAGAGATGGATATAGTGGTGGTTAACATTCCAGCTTGCTTTGGCATGCTACTGTCAAGGTCTTGGGGGACTAAAATTGGTGGATCAAACAAGCTGGACCTGACCTATGCCACTATCCCTGTATTTGGTGGTCAAGAGAGGAGGTTGTACTGGGAAACCAGATTTGTCAAGACAGTTACCAAGGTAGATGACTCAGTTAACTCTCTAGTTTATAGAAGGGAGGGTGATTTCTCATGTCTAATGCTGGAGGAAGATCAAGAGTAAGCTCATGAACCATCATTTTACCAGATCAAGACAGAACAGTCCATAGAGAGTCTGGAATCAGAAATCTGGACACTTCATTTTGATGGGGCAAACTCCAGGGAAGGTAATGGGGCCGGGGTATTATTGATTTCTCCTGCAGGCCAATGGGTCCCTTTGTCGTTCAAGCTGGAGTATGAAGCCACAAATAATGTGGCCGAGTATGCAGCACTTCTATTTGGGTTACAAATAGCCAGGAGTATGAACATACAAATTCTAAAGGTTCTGGGAGATTTGGAACTGGTGGTCAGACAAGTAAAGAATCAGTGCCAAGCCAAACATCCTAGGCTGAGGGTTTATAGGAACGAAGTTTGGGATCTGGTGGAGAATTTATTCTTGGCATTAAATATCCAGTTCATGCCTCGGGAGCAGAATAGGATGGCAGACTCCCTTGTAGTGGTTGCCAGTACTTTTCGTCCACCTCAGAATCCTCTCCTGAGAGATGAAATTGAGGTACGTTATCAGCCATCAATCCCAGACAACATCAAACATTGGAAAGTGTTTGAAGATGAAGAGCAGGTGAAGAGATTCTTGGAAAAATTTGGGGAATTCTCCAACATGGAGATTGATATTTGTGAAGAGGAGGAGACTGAAGACACTTCAGGAGATAAATGGGAAGAAAAGGTGGCTGGCCACAAATTTCTGCAGTTGAAAGGTAATGTCATTCCCTGAGGATTAGTGCCCTTAGAAAGGTTTTTTAACAATAATGATGTTCCATTGTAGCCGAACAAAGTTGTAGAGGAGAATCAGGTAGAGGATCTGAATCTTGGCACTGAGGCTGACCCTAAGTTCGTGAAGTTGTCTAAGAAGATCCTGAAGGAATATAAACAGTTGTACCAGAAGTTATTTCAGTCCTATAAAGATGTGTTTTCATGGTCTTATCAAGACCTAAAAACCTTTGATATCAGCATTATGTAACATAAAATTCCACTGAAGGGAGATGAAAAACCACATAAACAGAAGCTTAGAAAGATAAATCCCCTGTTGCTACCCTCTATTAAGAAAGAAATTAAGAAACTGCTAAAGGCCAAAATCATTGTACCACTGAGATATTCTGAGTGAGTAGCAAACTTAGTTCCTGTACGGAAGAAGAACGGAGAAATAAGGCTATGTGTTGATTTCAGGAATCTGAACAGAGCATCCTTAAAGGATAATTATCCACTACCCAAGATGGATCACATCTTGCAGAAGATGGTAGGAGCTTCCCGAATTTTGATGATGGATGGATTCTCTGGGTACAATCAGGTGGCTGTACTACCAGAAGATCAAAAGAAGACTGCCTTTACCACTCCATGGGGGACGTTTATGTATGCTAGGATGCCTTTTGGGTTGATTAACGTAGGGGCCATTTTTCAAAGAGCCATGGACATTTCCTTTGTTGGAGAGCAAGATAAGTTTGTGGTGGTATATTTGGACGACATTACAGTGTTCTCAAAAGATGATGCATAGCACATTGAACACTTGCGCAGAACCTTCAAGTAATGCAGAAAGTATAGCCTCTTCCTCAATCCACAGAAGTCTCTGTTTGCACTGGAAGAGGGAAAGCTCTTGGGACATATTGTAACCAAATATGGAGAAAATATAGATCCTAAGAGAGTAGAAGTCATAAATGGCATTTCCCTCCCCAGAAATAAAAATGAAGTTCAGGTGTTCCTAGGCCGTATAAAATTTCTGAGGAGGTTCATTCCTAACTATGCCGATATAGTTAGGCACATAAATGACATGGTGAAAAAGAAAAAATAGGTTAAGTGGTCGTAAGAATCACGAGAGGCCTTTGGCAGGATTAAAAACACATTTGCCGAAGCCCCTATGCTAGCTGGGCTAGACTATGCCAAAATTTTTTTGATCTTTTCTTTTGCATCACCTCACACATTAGCAGGAGTTCTGTTGCAAAAAAATAAAGAAGGGTATGAGCAGCCTATTGCCTTTTTCAGTCAAGTGCTTCGTGATGCTGAGCTGAAATATAACATATTGGAAAAGTAGGTGTATGCTCTGGTGAAGTCCCTTAAAGCCTTTCGTATGTATGTCCTCCAGTCCCATGTCACTGCATTTGTGCCCACTGCAGCTGTTAAGGATCTCCTTATCCAGGGAGATAGTGAAGGAAAAAGAGGGAAATGGATAGCCAAAATACAGGAGTACGAGCTAGACATCCGCCCCACCAAACTAGTCAAGGGAAAAGGGTTAACTAAAATCTTGTCTGAATCAAATTGTTAGGCTCTGGGTATAGACCTATCCATGATGGAAAACGAGGAGTCTGAGAGGAAAGAAGAACCATAGGGAGTAGAGATAGCTTCTCAGAAAACACATATGAAGTACCTCATCAGCCCCTGGTACAAGGAGATAGTGGAACATATTCTAACACTCAGTTGCCCACCCAACTGTGACAAAGCTAAATACAGAACACTGAGGTTGAGGTCATAGAAGTACATGGTGGCAAACGGTCGGCTTTACTAGCAAGACCCCTCAGGCATCCTGCTCCTGTGTCTAACAGAAGAAGAGGTAGAGAGTATAATGGCTGAGTTTCATGAAGGAATCTGTGGGGGCCATTACAATTGGAGGGCTATTGCTCAAAAAATCCTGAAAGCTGGTTTCTTCTGGCCCAAAATCTTTGGAGATGTGTTTGCCCGGGTCAGAGCTTGTGAGAAATGCCAAATATTTTTCGAAAGACAGAAGCTAGCACCTATTCCCATGATTCCTATTCATGTGGATGAACCATTCCAACAGTGGGGAATTGACTTTATTGTCAAAATACATCCTCCATCCAGAGGTTAGCATAAGTGGATACTAACTGCCACGGATTATTTCACAAAAGTGCGGATGACTATACCCGCAGAGCATAGAGATATTGTGGTGATAAAATTCATTGGAAGAGAACATCATATCTAGATTTGGCTGCCCTGCCAAGATTGTGACCGACAATGCACAGGCCTTTAAATATACAAAGTTTGTCATCTTCTGTCAACAGTACAATATTTCTCTAGGTCACTCTACAGCTTATTACCCATAAGGAAACGGCCTAGTAGAGTCATCAAATAAAATGCTGGTAAGAGCAATGAAGAAGGCTATCAATGAAAATTAGAAGAATTGGGATTCCTAGCTAAAATTCGCTCTATGGGCCAACAGGGTTACCAGCAAGAGATCCACCGGGAAGTCCCCGTATGAATTAGTATATGGGAGGGTAGCAGTTTTCCCTGTACAGTTAGCATTACCAGTAGCTCGATTGATGCAAGAAAGTCAGGAAGAGGCCGATGATGTGACTAGGAGAATCAACCAGCTGGTGGAGCTAGAAGAAACACGGAATCAGGTGAGTCAGAGGCTAGTTGAATACCAGGAGAAAATGAAGGATCTTTTCGATCAACATGCCATGGACATAAAGTTACAGATAGGGGATTTAGTGCTCAGATGGGACATTCAAAGGGCTGATAAAGGGAAACATGGTAAATTCAACCCCCTCTCGTTCGGCCCCTTTAAAATTGTACAACAAGATGGCAACAATACCTTCAGGTTGGAAAATTTACAGGGAGATCTTCTCGATGCCCCTGTAAACGGTCAGTTTCTCAAGCCTTATTTCCAGTTCTGAGTCAGAACAAGAGAGCTTGATGTATCATATTGTATATTATTTAACGTTTTCATCTTTGATTGAATAATGTGTGTGACGTGATGGATCATGAAGAAGAAAATTAAAAGTGCTGAGGAATGGTGTCCACAGAAGATAAACAGGTGGTCTGCGAAGTTCTCGACATGCTCCCGAATGAACGTGCCGTCCCCAGGTGGAGCCAATATTGATCATTAATTAACATTAGTCATTTTTGAGTTAAGCCTTGAGAAGGCATGTATTGAATATTATGATAGATTGTGAAACATTTAAGGGTTGGTCGAAGAGAAACGATGCAAGACCAGTTCTGGGCCTAAAAATCGAAGCATATGCATGAAAAAATTCCAAACCAAGCAAAGGGGCAAAGGTATGGCTCAAAGGACACAAATCAAAATTATTAAAAAGCTCACCACGTCCACAATACGCACGCGAAGGAACTCTTCATATGGGAATTTCCGCGAGGGTCAAAAAGCAGAAGGGGGAAGAGACCCACACCCCTGTGGGATTAAGGTGACACGCCACGAGGTGGACCCAAGGTAAATATGATGTGGTGGAGAAAAGCGCAAGCAAGAGAGAGGTGGTAGAGTGAAGTGCAGGCCCCAGAGGCCTATACGCTGTGTATTTAACTAGCCTTACGAGGGATATTCTTCAAGAACCGGATGGCTTATGCAGCAGAGAGGTAAGGTAAGTTTCTAGGTGAACTGGTACCGAGGCTCGTACCAGTATTAAACCCGGCACACGGTGTTCACCTGCTTCCAGCTGACACCCAATCCTTACACAATGTGTGGTCCACTGTAAATGTCCTTACGACACTCCCCTCCGTTTATTTCACCTCTCCGCCTTTTACCCCAGAACTCTCATTCTTAGATAAAAGTCCTCCCATATTTTACTGCAGTAAAATTCACAGGTTTTCCAGCTACGGTATAAACTAAGTGGGAGCTAGTGCCAAAGTCTACCCAGTCACTATAAACAAGCCCCGCGTCGTTTTCCCGAGCAGATTTCCCTACTGCACAGGTACTCTGTCCCTCATATTCCCTCTGCTTTCCTTTCATTTTTAAAAGTTTTATATGTCAGTCATGGGAAGGGACACACCCAAGAAAACTGAACTAGAGACTCCTCAGGTCTGTGAAACCAAAAACCCTCCCAGGTTCAAGGCTTTCATCGACCTGCAAGCTGAAATCTTTGATCCCCAATACCCTTTTCTCATCAGCAGTATAAAACCAGAGCTTTTTAGGGGACATGCCAAAAGTAAGGATCGATATCGAGTGGCTGTACCCGGTGGTTGATTTTATTTGCTGGCTTAGAGATGCTTACAATGAGCATCAAGGCACGTTTACCTCTGCTCAGGGGAATAAGATTTTCTCTCTTTCCCCCGACATTATCCGGAAATCCCTCCACTTTCCCACCAGCGCCACCTATACCAGTTTCAGTGAAGTGGCTTTAACCTCCCAGTTCACCAAATTGCCATGGGAGCACCAAAACGAATTCATTTCCTCTATAACCGCCAACTAGGCTATGTCTCTTCCTGCTGCAGAACCTTTCCCGTTGAGTCTGTTCAAAGAAGAAGTGCAGCCCATCCTTGCCCTCATCGCTGGTCTTTTAGGTGTAGGCCGTTTGGGAGAAGTTTCCAGGGTATGTGTTTATTTCTTGTGGTTAATTTCTCAAAAGGGGGTACTTCTGGATATCCCTGGCTTCCTTGATGCTAACATTCAGACCCAATTCCAAGAGCTTTCAGAAACCGATCACTTCCACTTCTGTTCGATGGTCTTCTACCTCTTCTTATACCAGCATGCTGATAAGTTCGAGGGTTTGGGTTTAGATAGGGTATACGATATTAATTCTCAGCCCTGACAAGTTTTTGACTGGAGCTTTTCAATACATCAGTTACCAAATGGGGTGGGTTATTCCAGGTTCCTAAATGAGTTCATGCCCATTGTCTACAATATCATCCATGACTCACCCTCACCTAGGGTTTTTCCTAAACTGAAGAGTTGACTACAAGCCAGTAAAACCCAGAGCACCAAGAATTGGTATCTATTTGACAATTACACTGAAATTCGAGTCTATGGAGCCGAATTTCCCCCTTACCAGCTGCCTGTGTTTCCCGCTTAACAAGTTTATGCTCTAGAGTATATTCGGCAGACTCTCAAGTCTGACCAACTCCACTTTGTCCCTGCAAAGAAAGGTTTCATCCTGAGACTCCCTATCACTATTGGCCCCTTTATTGTGAATTCAAGACACACCCTTCCCATTGTTGAGAAGCTGTTGCAAGGCATGGACCTAAGACAAGCGAAGACTTGGCCCTATGATCCTCGGGAGATTATCTCAAATAGAAGAAAGAGGAACAAGTCCACTCCTTATGCACATGAATAAAGACCGTTTATGGAGTGGAGGGCTAACCTTGAAACTTGGCCTTTGATTTCGTAGATGGAGACAGATTCATCTGCCACAGGGGAAGGAGAAGACATCAATAGAGGCCAAGAAGAAGAAGAAGTGGGTCCCTCAGGAGCAGGTTCTCCCCTTCGCAAAAAGCAGAAAATAGTCTCAAGCGAGGCAGAGGTCATAGGGGAAGAATAGATGTTTGAGCCGTTTACACCATATGGCCAACCCGACAGGAGAAAAGATGGGATCAAAGTGCTAAGAGACAGTGTTACCTCCTCTGACCTCTCTGAAGTCTCACAAGCCATCGGAGATCATACCTCACCAGTTGTAGTTGAAAGGACCCTGAAAAACAGAACGATCAGGGATAAGTACAAGGCTGAGCTGGAAGGTTATGTATAAAAATATCACACCAGGGTTTCTGCTTCCATGAATGTGGACACAGAACACCTGTTATTGTCTATGGCTGAGGCCATGTTGGATCGTGATGCAGGTACCACTAGTTACACGGTGCTTGAGTATGCAATTGACATGGCCAAGGTACCACCACCCGACAAATGTAACCTATTTCAGGTGGTGGGTGATATGTTGAAGGACGAGGTAATGCGACTCACTATTGCACTGAGAAAATTGGAGAAAAAGCATGAACAGGTGAGGGTGACCCTAAAGAAGGAACAGGAAAATGCCTACGCTCTTTCGAATCAAGTGCGCGTTCTCACAGAGTCCATCAAAGGAAAGGAAACTAGAGAATCAAATCCACAGCGCTATGTGATTGAGCAATTGCAGAAGGAGGTCGCGTCTTTGAAACACAAGGTTAGCATACCGGCATCTCACCATGTGAAAACGACCGAATTGGTGCAAGAAAAGAAAGAAAAAATAGACTTGGCTGACACACTGGCAAAGGAGAAATAGGAAAAAGAAAAAATGGCAGAAACAATCTCCACTCTTCAGAGAAGGTTGAAGGAGCTGCAGACTACCTGGGACACGCACAGCTTTGTACCAACTACAACCCCGCCAGAGACTAGTTCGCTGTCCGAGCAGCTGAACGCAGCAAAAGCTGCAAATGATATACTAGAAAAGCAGGCATCCACCGCAAGGAAGAGAATCACCGAGTTGGAAACCTCCTTGGCTGAGAATACCAGAAAAATAGAGACACTGTAGAAGGATATTGAACAGGAGAAGAAGGCAAGAGCCGACCAGCAGAAGACCATCAATGATCTCAACAGCCACCTGAAAGGTAACATCACCCTCAGGGATGGAAGAAATATTATTTGGTCAAAGATCATTTCGGCGGTAACAAAGCAGTGGGAGTTCTTGAAAGTCATCGAGGAAATAAAATCTTCTGTACTCTATCTCAGGAGGAAGTTTCAGGAAGGAGATCTCAACTTGTCCAGCAGAGCCCAGCACGCCAGGGGATATGTTTCTTTCTTGAAAGGGCTGAGAGCTAGTGAGGCGGAGCAGCATGGCATAGCGAGTCAGTTTAAGGAAGTCGTCGAATTCCAGAAGATTATTGATAAGGAGTCAGCCTGCATTATAGCTTCGAGGGCCCAACAATAGTTGGCAGCCAGAGTGGACCGGTTCGATGCAGTTTGGGCCGAGATCACCACGGCAGGACTTCCATCATGCTGGGACCCTACCACTCCTTCCATGCTACGATCATTACCAGAATATGAAGCATGACTCCAGGAAGAAAGGGACCGGAGGGACATCTTGTCAGATAAAACCGCTTGGTTAAAAGCAAAAACAATTGTCTCAGTGCACCACCCAGAATTCGTTCTCCTTTATCTGATAAAACATAAGATCCCCACCGAGGCAAGTATAAATGATCTTACCGAGGCCTTCATCAAGGTGGAAGGATTCGCAGCTATGCTTGAACCTTCAGAGGGCATTCAGCAGAGGTGCACCCAGGTTGCCAGCCAGATCGCTAGCTCGTCCGCAAATGTTCCACCACCAGTTTCAGCAACCGCCTCGACCCCTTCTCGTCAATGAAGCATGTTTAATTCATGATTCACCCCTAGCAGCCTTTTTAATTTTACTTTAGTTAGTTATTTTCAAGTTTCAGGTGGAATTTATATTTCACCCCAGTATTTTACTTTCTGCCAAGACGTTTGTTTAATATCTTGTTTCAAAATGGCCGAGTGCCTAGCTGCAAATGATGAGAGGCCTTTATTACTCATCATAAGTTTTGATTATTTTGATAAGGACCTTTAACAAATTTTTGGCATGCGAAGAAGATATTTTCCCAAAAAATATCTTCTCGCTCATGTATGGAGGTTTCTATATAATCAAGATCCGAAGAGAAAACGAGGTTCCAGATTTTCAAAGGAATTTTGCTGTGTAAGAATTGTTGTATGCTTGTGGTGAAAAACTTAATAGAAATGTGAAGAGCCGGTTGGGTCTCAGCAAGAAGAAGTTTTACTCTATGTGAGGATTGTGGTGTAAGTGTTCTATAGTGTGTAACTCTGTCTTATGTGATATCGTTTTACTGTTTATTTCTCTGTTTCCACTTCCTTATATCATGTTCTAGAATGTGAGTGGCTCACTAGCTTTTGGTATAGATTTATCACCATTGATACTTATACTGAGCTTGTCAAGCGCTTTAAATATAGCTCAGGCATGGTATGCTGTTTCGCTTTTCACTTCACTCATTATTCCTCTATATTAAATACTGTGAGATGTCATTCTTTTAAAAACAATTGACATGTATGGATTCTTATCTTTTTAAGCCCATCTCATGTTTGAATATGTTCACGGGGTTCCTTCTCATTAGTAGTTAATATCTTTCTG
This sequence comes from Pinus albicaulis, assembly GCA_034641835.2. Lineage (NCBI taxonomy): Eukaryota > Viridiplantae > Streptophyta > Pinopsida > Pinales > Pinaceae > Pinus > Pinus albicaulis. Next base: position 581,934,801 of record CM076570.1, read on the forward strand.
TATTTTCTACGCAGTAAACTTCATCTGATTCCTAAATTTCTGTAAAGCACTCTAGAATCCAACCCTCTTTACATAAAGTTGTCTTTAAGCTATCTGATGCATCTATATTAAGGACTCATTCCTTGCCTCTACAGCATCTTGTAATTTTGTTGACTCTAAGAATATTCTGGTTCCATTTATATTACATCCCCTTGTGAAATTTGAAGTAGTAAAGAGCCTCTTGCTATCAAAAGTCTTGAATTATACCTTACGGTCCTTATTGCATAAGATGTCCTAGGCACTGGTCCTTTACAACTCAAGGCTGTCTCTAGGAGTGACAACATATTTTTGGCTCCGTTGCCGGGGAACGAAGTTGAGAGAAATTGAAATCCCTGGGCCTCGACAAAACCTTATTCACTCTTCAAATTAGGCAAGCATGGAGAGTTGAGAGTTGTATATCACTGACCTTGGCGACTCCACATTCATTTTTAAGGTAAATCTATTTGCAGTCTTGGCTCCTCGGAAGCCACACCTTAGGTCAGATACGTCTTAGCCAAAGACACCCTCAATTTCTGACCCAGAGAGAATCCTACATAGAAGAAATTGGAGTGAGAGACAATTCATTCATACCGAGATCCCACAATTTTCTTTAGAAGACTTTTCGTCCTCCTCTTCTCAAATAGCCTAAGTGCAAGATTCTGACTCCGCTGTGGGAGAAACCGGTTACTACTCAGACAATCGACCTCTGGGAAATGTCCAAGTTAAGGATGAGGCTGAATAAATAGTTACCACTCGTTACAAATCCCATCCCACTCTAGAGGCTGAAGAGGTCAAAGAAGTCACTGAAGTATCTGCCGGTAATACTCCGCCTTTTTCGTCATCACCCCAAGCTACTGTTCAATACATTCCCATTGTCATTCACACCTCACTTCCACCTCCCCCTCCTCTTACACATCAAACCATTCTATTACCTCCACCTCCTCCTCCAATGGCTAATGTTCCAGGCTTCTTGCTGAATAAATATGCCCCCCTGGCATTACCTCAAGTGCTCAATGATATGCCACAGGACTACCTAGAGATCCTGCCCCGTTTTAATGGGGAAAACGAGATCGAAGCTCAAAAACACCTTGAGATATTTTTCTCGTTCGCAGAAAATTTTAATGTGGAACACCTTGATGTAGTCCTAAGACTATTTGTGCAATATCTTGATGGTGAAGCCAAAAAATGGTTCAAGACTCTAGGAGATTGTTCTGTCACCACTTAGAAAGGAATGGAGGACACTTTTCTCAGAAAATGGGGAGAGAAGAAAGATCATGGACATTGTCTTACTGAGTTTAACACACTCAAGAAAAGACATAATGAAGGGGTGGCTGAATTTATTAAGAGATTTAACAAGTTGTACCTGAGCCTTCCCGCAGATATGAAGCCTCACTAAACCGCTGCCAAGGTTGTTTTCGTGGCATCTTTTGACTAAGAATTCAGCTTCTCTCTGAGAGAAAGAAAGCCAGCCACCCTGGATGATGCCCAGATAGATGCACTAGAGCTTGAGGCAAACTTTGCCTCCAATGGTAAATCAAAGGGAAAATCTGAACAAGATACCAGGAGAAGGGGGAAAGAAGAGGTATCCACCTCAAGCCAAGATAGAGATTCAGCTAATGACAGGATTGAGGAGATGAACAAGATGATCAAGAATATCTCAAGTAAGTTGGTTAAGCTTGAAATGGATTCCAAGAATTCACCCTCCAAGAATTTCCAAAATGCCCCAAACAGAGGCTATAATCCTCAATACAGGAAGCCACCCTTGCAGATACTGCAAAGGGGACAAAAGGAACATCAGGACCAGGTACCACATCCTCTGTATTTGGAAGGACAAGTAGATGGTTCTATCGAAGACACCACTTATGAGCAAGAGGAGCCATACCTTGCTTTCTAAAACAGTGATGAAGTGGAATGCCCCCTGCATGAAAGTGGAGAAGTGGAGGTGGAGGCACACACAGAAGGAAAAACTACTGAAGATATCGAAGATCCTGAGATTGATGACTACTGCAAGCAGTTCGTCGATTTCATGCAAGCTCAGTTCAATAGAAGATATGACCTCAGATCTTCCAGGAAGAGAACTCGCACTCAGGATCAAGAGGAGGACACACCTCAAGAGGAAGCACCTGCTCAGAAGGAGGCCATGGCTCAAAGGACCCCGGACAAAGGTAAGAGGCCTCTTAACCAATATTTGCAGTTTGCTGATCAAATTCCATCATCTTCACAAGGGGCTACACTCCCTAGTGTCAAGCCAATATTAAAATATGTCAAACCTCTCCCCCAGAACAAAGATTCCAAAGATAAAGAACCAAAAGAAGTGTCAGTAGATAGGTCCTCTGCCTTCAGTTTACAAAAGGAACCCGAGAAGGTTAAAATCCCAGTTCCCTTAACCGAATTGTTAAAGCAACCCGCGTATCAGACTTCAGTCCTAGGTCACATCCTTTATGCTTCCCCCAGAAGTAATACATATTCCTGATAGTCTGAACCTTCAAGAAGAAAGGCCTAAGGTTGTGTTTGGCCCACATGTCGAAGAGTTATATGTTGCTACTCCCCATTTTTATGTGTCTTTAGTAATACATGACCTGGTGCTGCATAACTGTATGCTAGATTCGAGAGCCTCTCATAACCTTTTACCCCTCTCAGTCATGGAGAAGCTAGGACTACAGATCACCCGCCCATAAAAGGACCTTTACTCATTTGACTCTAAAAGAGTTAAGTGCCTGGGCATGATAAAGGACTTAGTGGTCAATCTGGCTCAGATCCTAGCAAAAAGTGTGGTGATGGTTATAGTGGTGGCTGAAATTCCAGCTCACTTTGGCATGCTACTGTCAAGGTCTCGGGGGACTAAAATTGGTGGATCAATCAAGCTGGACCTGACCTATGCCACTATCCCTGTATTTTGTGGTCAAGAGAGGAGGCTGTACCGAGACACAATTTTGTCAAGACAGTTACCGAGGTAGATGACTCAGTTAACTCTCCAGTTTATAGAAGGGAGGGTGATTTCTCATGTCTAATGCTGGAGGAAGATCAAGAGTATGCTCATGAACCATCATTTTACCAGATCAAGACAGAACAGTCCATAGAGAGTCCGGAATTAGAAATCTGGACACTTCATTTTGATGGGGAAAACTCTAGGGAAGGTAATGGGGCCGGGGTATTATTGATTTCTCCTGCAGGCCAATGGGCCCCTTTGTCGTTCAATCTGGAGTATGAAGCCACAAATAATGTGGCCGAGTATGAAGCACTTCTATTGGGGTTGCAGACAGCCAGGAGTATGAACATACAAATTCTAAAGGTTCTGAGAGATTCAGAACTGGTGGTCAGACAAGTAAAGAATCAGTTCCAAGCCAAACATCCTAGGCTAAGGGTTTATAGGAACGAAGTTTGGGATATAGTGGAGAATTTCTTCTTGGCATTCAATATCCAGTTCATGCCTCGGGAGCAGAATAGGATGGCAGACTCCCTTGCAGTGGCTGCCAGTACTTTTCGTCCACCTCAGAATCCTCTCCTGAGAGATGAAATTGAGGTACGTTATCGGCCATCAATCCCAGACAACATCAAACATTGGAAAGTGTTTGAAGATGAAGAGCAGGTGAAGAGATTCTTGGAAACAGTTGGGGAATTCTCCAACATGGACATTGATATTTGTGAAGAGGAGGAGACTGAAGACACTTCAGGAGATAAATGGGAAGAAAAGGTGGCTGGCCACAAATTTCCACAGTTGAAAGGTAATGTCATTCCCCGAGGATTAGTGCCCTTAGAAAGGTTGTTTAACAAGAATGATGTTCCATTGCAGCCGAAAAAATTTGCAGAGGAGAATCAGGTAGAGGATCTGAATCTTGGCACTAAGGCTGACCCTAAGATCGTGAAGTTGTCCAAGAAGATCTTGGAGGAATATAAACAGTTGTACCAGAAGTTATTTCAGTCCTATAAAGATGTGTTTGCATGGTCTTATCAAGACCTAAAAATTTTTGATATCAGCATTATGCAACATAAAATTCCACTGAAGGGAGATGCAAAACCACATAAACAGAAGCTTAGACAGATAAACCCCCTGTTGCTACCCTCTATTGAGAAAGAAATTAAGAAACTTCTGAAGGCCAAAATCATTGTACCATTGAGATATTCTCAGTGGGTAGCAAACTTAGTCCCTGTACGGAAGAAGAACAGAGAAATAAGGCTATGTGTTGATTTCAGGAATCTGAACAGAGCATCCTTAAAGGATAATTATCCACTGCCCAAGATGGATCACATCTTGCAGAAGGTGGTAGGAGCTTCCCGAATTTCGATGATGGATGGATTCTCTGGGTACAATCAGGTGGCTATACTACCAGAAGATCAAAAGAAGACCACCTTTACCACTCCATGGGGGATGTTTATGTATGCCAAGATGCCTTTTGGGTTGATTAACGTAGGGGCCACTTTTCAGAGAGCCATGGACATTGCTTTTGTCGGAGAGCAAGATAAGTTTGTGGTGGTATATTTGGACGACATTACAGTGTTCTCAAAAGATGATGCAGAGCACATTGAACACTTGCGCAAAACCTTTGAGAAATGCAGAAAGTATAGCCTCTCCCTCAATCCACAGAAGTCTCTGTTTTCACTAGAAGAGGGCAAGCAGTTGGGACATATTGTAACCAAAGATGGATTAAAGATAGATCGTAAGAGAGTAGAAGTCATAAATGGAATTTCCCTCCCCATAAATAAAAAGGAAGTTTAGGTGTTCCTAGGCCGTATAAAATTTCTGAGGAGGTTCATTCCTGACTATGTCGAGATATTTAGGCACATAACTGACATGATGAAAAATAATAATGAGGTTAAGTGGTCACAAGAATCACGAGAGGCCTTTGCCAGGATTAAAAACGCATTTGCCAAAGCCCCCGTGCTAGCTGGGCCAGACTATGCCAAACCTTTTTTGATATTTTCTTTTGCATCACCTCACACAGTAGCAGGAGTTCTGTAGCAGAAAAATAAAGAAGGGTATGAGCAGCCTATTTCCTTTTTCAGTCAAGTGCTTCGTGATGCTGAGCTGAAATATAACACATTGGAAAAGTAGACGTATGCTCTGGTGAAGTCCCTTAAAGCCTTTCGTATGTATGTCCTCCAGTCCCATGTCACTGCATTTGTGCCCACCATAGCTGTTAACGATATCCTTATCCAGGGAGATAGTGAAGGAAAAAGAGGGAAATGGATAACCAAAATACAGGAGTACGAGCTAGACATCCGCCCTACCAAACTAATCAAGGGACAAGGGTTAGCTAAAATCTTGTCTGAATCAAATTTTCAGGCTCTGGGTATAAACTTGTCCATGATGGCAAACAAGGAGTCTGAGAGGAAATAAGAACCACAGGGAGTAGAGATAGCTTCTCAGAAAACACATATGAAGTACCTCATCAGCCCCTGGTACAAGGAGATAGTGGAATATCTTCTAACACTTAGTTGCCCGCCCAGCTATGACAAAGCTAAATATAGAACATTGAGGTTGAGGTCACATAAGTACATGGTGGCAAATGGTCGGCTGTACTGGCGAGACCCCTCAGGCATCCTGCTCCTGTGTCTAACAGCAGAAGAGGTAGAGAGTATAATGGCTGAGTTTCATGAAGGAATCTATGGGGGCCATTACAGTTGGAGGGATACTACTCACAAAATCCTGAATGTTGGTTTCTTCTGGCCCAAACTCTTTGGAGATGTGTTTGCCCAGGTCAGAGGTTGTGAGAAATTCCAAAGATTTTCCGAAAGACAGAAGCTAGCACCTCTTCCAATGATTCCTGTTCATGTGGATGAACCATTCCAGCAGTGGGGAATTGACTTTATCGGCGAAATACATCCTCCATCCAGAGGTCAACATAAGTGGATACTAACTGCCACGGATTATTTCACAAAGTGGGTGGAATCTATACCCACCAGGAACGCAACAGATATTGTGGTGATAAAATTCATGGAAGAGAACATCATATCCAGATTTGGCTTCCCTACCAAGATTGTGACCGACAATGCGCAAGCCTTTAAATCTTCAAAGTTTGTTAGCTTCTGTCAATAGTATAATATTTCCCTAGGTCACTCTATAGCCTATTACCCACAAGGAAACAACCTAGCAGAGTCATCAAATAAAACGCTGGTAAGAGCACTGAAGAAGGCTATCAATGAAAATTAGAATAATTGGGATTCCTAGCTAAAATTCGCTCTATGGGCCAACATGATTACCAGCAAGAGAGCCACCGGGAAGTCCCCGTACGAATTAGTATATGGGAGGGCAGGAGTTTTCCCTGTAAAGTTAGCATTACCAGTAGCTCGATTGATGCAAGAAATTCTGGAAGAGGCCGATGATGTGACTAGGAGAATCAACCAGCTAGTGGAGCTAGAAGCAACGCGGAATCAAGTGAGTCAGAGGCTAGTTGAATACCAGGAGAAAATGAAGGATATTTTCGATCAACATGCCAAGGACAGAAAGTTACAGATAGGGGATTTAGTTCTTAGATGGGACATTCGAAGGGCTAATAAAGGGAAGCACGGTAAATTCAACCCCATCTGGTTCGGCCCCTTTAAAATTGTACAACAAGGTGGCAACAATACCTTCAGGTTGGAAAATTTACAGGGAGATGTTCTCAATGCCCCTGTAAACGGTCAGTTTCTCAAGCCTTATTTCCAATTCTGAGTCTGGCCGAGAGAGCCTGATGTATCATATTGTATATTAGTTACTATTTTCGTCTTTGATTGAATAATGTGTGTGACGTGATGGATCATGAAGAAGAAAATTAAAAGTGCTGAGGAATGGTGTCCACAGAAGATAAATAGGTGTTCTGCGAAGTTCTTAACACGCTCCTGAATGAACATGCCATCCCCAGGTGGAGCCAATGTTGATCATTAATTAACATTAGTCATTTTTTAGTTAAGCCTTGAGAAGCCATGTATTGAATATTATGATAGATTATGAAACATTTAAGGGTTGGTCGAAGAGAAATGATGCAAGACCAGTCTTGTGCCTAAAAATCGAAGCATATGCACGAAAAAATTCCAAACAAGCAAAGGGGTAAAGGTATGGCGCAAAGGACACAAATCAAAATTATTAAAAAGCTCGTCGTGTCGATAATACGCACACGAGGGAACTCTTCATATGGGAATCTCCACGAGGGTAAAAAAGCGGAAGGGGGAAGAGACCCACACCCCCGCGAAATTAAGGTGATGTGCCATGGGGTGGACCCAAGGTAAAGATGATGTGGCGGAGAAAAGCGCAGGCAAGAGAGAGGTGGCAGAGTGAAGTGCGAGCCCCAGAGGCCTATACGCTGTGTATTTAACCAGCCTTACGAGGGATATTCTTCAAGAACCGGATGGCTTATGCAGTAGAGAGGTAAGGTAAGTTTCTAGGTGAACTAGTATCGAGGCTCGTACTAGTATTAAACCCGGCACGCGGTGTTCACCTGCTTCCAGCTGACACCCAATACTTACACGCTGCGTGCTCCACTTTCATTGTCCTTACGACACTCCCCTTCGTTTATTTCACCTCTACGCCTTTTACCCCAAAAATCTCAGTCTTAGATAACAGTCCTCCTGTATTTTACTGCAGTAAAATTCGTAGGTTTTCCAGCTACGGTATAAACTAAGTGGGAGCTAGTGCCAAGGTCTACCCAGTCACTATCAACAACCCCCGCATCGTTTTCCCGAGCATATTTCCCTACTACACAGGTACTCCATCCCTCATATTCCCTCTTCTTTCCTTTCATTTTTAAAAGTTTTATATGTCAGTCATGGGAAGGGGCACACCTAAGAAAATTGAACCAGAGACTCCTCAGGTCCGTGAAACCAGAAACCCTCCCGGGTTTGAGCCTTTCATCGACCTGCAAGCCGAAATCTATGATCCCCAATACCCTTTTCCCATTAGAAGTATAAAACCAGATATTTTTAGGCGACATGTCGAAAATAAGGATCGATATTGGGTGGTTGTATCAGGCTTATATCATCAGATTACTCCCCTAGTGTACTCGGTGGTCGATTTTATTTGCTGGCTTAGAGATGCTTACGATGAGCGTCGAGGCATGTTTACCTTTGCTCAGGGGAATACAATTTTTTCTCTTTCCCCCGACATTATCCGGCAAGCCCTCCACTTTCCCACCAGCGCCACCTATACCAGATTCAGTGAAGTGGCTTTAACCTCCCAGTTCACCAAATTTCCATGGGAGCACCAAAACGACTTCATTTCCTCTATAACCAACAACCAGGCTATGTCTCTTCCTGCTGCAGAAACTTTCCCATTGAGTCTGTTCAAAGAAGAAGTGCAGCCCATCCTTGCCCTCATCGCTAGTCTTTTAGGTGTAGGCAGTTTGGGGGAAGCTTCCAGGGCATGTGTTTATTTCTTGCAGTTAATGTCTCAAAAGGGGGTAGTTTTGGATATCCCTGGCTTCCTTGCTGATAACATTCAGACCCAGTTCCAAAAGCTTTTGGAAACCGGTCACTTCCACTTCTGTTCGATGGTCTTCTACCTCTTCTTATACCAGCATGTTGATAAGTTCGAGGGTTTGGGTTTAGATAGGGTATACGATATTAATTCTCAGCCCCGACCAGTTTTTGACTGGAACTTTTCAGTACGTCAATTACCAAATAGGGTGGGTTATTCCAGGTTCCTAAATGATTTCATGCCGATTGTCTACACTATCATCCATGACTCACCCTCACCTAGGGTTTTTCCTGAACTGAAGAGCTGGCTACAAGCCAGTAAAACCCAGAGCACTGGAGATTGGTATCTATTTGAAAATTACACTAAAATTTGAGTCTATGGAGCCGAAGTTCCCCCTTACCAGCTACCTTTGTTTCCCGCTCGACGATTTTATGCCCTAGAGTATATTCGGCAGACTCTCAATTCTAACCAACTCCACTATGTCCCTGCAAAGAAAGGTTTCATCCTGAGACTCCCTATTACTATTGGCCCGTTTATTGTGAATTCAAGACACGCCCTTCCCATTGTTGAGAAACTATTGCAAGGCATGGACCTAAGACAAGGGAAGACTTGGCCCTATGATCCTCGAGAGATTATGTCAAACAGAAGAAAGAGGAACAAGTCCACTCCTTATGCACATGAATCAAGACCGTTTATGGAGTGGAGGGCTAACCTTGAAACTTGGCCTTTGATTTCGTAGATGGAGATAGATTCATCTACCACAGGGGAAGGAGAAGACATCAATAGAGGCTAAGAAGAAGAAGAAATGGGTCCCTCAGGATCAGGTTCTCCCCTTCGTAAAAAGCAGAAAAAAGTCTCAAGCGAGGCAGAGGTCATAGGGGAAGAACAACTGCTTGAGCCGTTTACACCATATAGCCAACCCGACAGGAGCAAAGCTGGGATCAAAGTGCTGAGAGATAGTGTTACCTCCTTCGACTTCTATGAAGTCTCACAGGCCATCGGAGATCATACCTCACCAATTGTAGTTGAAAGGACCCTGAAAAACAAAACAATCAGGGATAAGTACAAGGCCGAGCTGGAAGGTTATGTAGAAAAATATCACACCAGGGTTTCCGCTTCCATGAATGTGGATACAGAACACATGGTATTGTCTATGGCTTAGGCCATCTTGGATCCTGATGCAGGTACCACTAGTTACAGGGTGCTTAAGTATGCAATTGACATGGCCAAGGTACCACCACCCAACAAATGTAACCTGTTTCAGGTGGTGGGTGACATGTTGAAGGACGAGGTAATGCAGGTCACTATTTCACTGAGAAAATTGGAGAAAAACATGAACAGGTGACGGCGACCCTAAAGAAGGAACAGGCAAATTCTTGTGCTCTTTCGAATCAAGTGCGCAGTCTCACAGATTTGATCAAAGGAAAGGAAACTGGAGAATCAAATCCGCAGCACTATGTGATTGAGCAATTGCTTAAGGAGGTCACGTCTCTGAAACGCAAGGTTAGCATACCGGCATCTCACCATGTGCAAATGACTGAATTGGCGCAAGCAGAGAAAGAAAAAGCAGACTTGGCTGATAGATTGGCAAAGGAGAAAGAGGAAAAAGAAAAAATGGCAGAAAAAATCTCCACTCTTCAGAGAAGACTGAAGGAGCTGCAGACTACCTGGGACACGCACAACTGTGTACCAAATAGAACCCCGCCAGAGACTAGTTCGTTGTCCGAGTAGCTGAATGCAGCAAAAGCTGCAAATTATATACTAGAAAAGCAGGCATCCACCGCAAGGTAGAGAATCACCGAGTTGGAAACCTCCTTGGCTGAGAATACCAGAAAAATAGAGACACTGCAGAAGGAGATTGAACAGGAGAAGAAGGTATGAGTCGACCAGCAGAAGACCATCAATGATCTGAACAGCCGCCTGAAAGGTAACATCACCCTCAGGGATGGAAGAAATATTATTTGGTCAGAGATAATTTCGGCGGTAACAAATCAGTGGGAGTTCTTGAAAGTCATCGAGGAAATAAAATCGTTTGTACTCTATCTCAGGAAGAAGTTTCAGGAAGGAGATCTCAACTTGTCCTACAGAGCCCAACACGCCAGGGGATATGTTTCTTTCTTGAAAGGGATGAGAGCTAGTGAGGCGAAGCAGCATGGCATAGCGAGTCGGTTTAAGGAAGTCGTCGAATGCCAGAAGATTATTGATAAGGAGTCAACCCGCGTTATAGCTTCGAGGGCCCTACAATAGTTGGCAACTAGCGTGGACCGGTTTGATGCAGTTTGGGCCGAGATCACCATGGCAGGACTTCCGTCATGATGGGACCCTACCACTCCTTCCATGCTACGATCATTACCAGAATATGAAGCACGGTTCCAGGAAGAAAAGGACCGGACGAACATATTGTCAGATAAAATCGCTCGATTAAAAGCAGAAACAATTGTCTCAGCGCTCCACCCAAAATTCGTTCTCCTTCATCTGATAAAATATAATATCCTCACCGAGGCAAGTCTAAATGATCTCACTGAGGCCTTCATCAAGGTGGAAGGATTCGCAGCTATGCCTGAACCTTCAGCGAACAGTCAACAGAGGTGCACCCAGTTTGCCAGCCAGATCGCTAGCTCGCCTGCAAATGTTCCGCCACCAGTGTCAGTAACCGCCTCGACCCCTTCTCGTCAATGAAGCACTGTTAATTCATTATTAGGCCCTAGCGGCCTTTTTACTTTTACTTTAGTTAGTTATTTTCAAGTTTCAGGTGGAATTTATATTTCACCCCAGTATTTTAATTTCTGCCAAGACGTTTGTTTAATATTTTGTTTCAAAACGGCCGAGTGCCTAGCTGCAAATGATGAGAGGCCTTTATTCCTCATCATAATTTTTTATTATTTTGATAAGGACCTTTAACAAATTTTTGGCATGCGAAGAAGATATTTTTCCAAAAAATATCTTCTCGCTCATGTATGGAGGTTTCTATATAAGCCAGATCCGAAGAGAAAACCAGGTTCCATATTTTCAAAGGAATTTTGCTGTGTAAGAATTGTTGTATGCTTGTGGTGAAAACCTTAATAGAAATGTGAAGAGCCCATTGGGTCTCAGAAAAAAGAAGTTTTACTCTATGTGAGGATTATGGTCTAAGTGTTCTATAGTGTGTAACTCTGTCTTATGTGATATCGTTTTACTGTTTATTTCTCTGTTTCCACTTCCTTATATCATGTTATGGAATGCGAGTGGCTCACTAGCTTTTGGTATAGATTTATCACCATTGATACTTATATTGAGCTTGTCAAGCGCTTTAAATATAGCTCAAGCATGGTATGTTGTTTCTCTTTTCACTTCACTCATTATTCCTCTATATTAAATACTATGAGATGTCATTCTTTTAAAAACAATTGACATGTATGGATTCTTATCTTTTTAAGCCCATCTCATGTTTGAATATGTTCACGGGGTTCCTTCTCATTAGTAGTTAATATCTTTCTGTATTTTCTACACAGTAAACTTCATCTGATTCCTAAATCTCTGTAAAGCACTCTAGAATCCAGCCCTCTTTACAGAAAGTTGTCTTTAAGCTGTCTGATGCATCTATATTAAGGACTCATTCCTTACCTCTGCAATAGCTTGTAATTTTGCTGACTCTAAGAATATTCTGGTTCCATTTATATTACATCCCCTTGTGAAAGTTGAAGTAGTAAAGAGCATCTTGTTGTCAAAAGTTTTGAATTATACCTTACACTCCTTACTGCATAAGATGTCCTAGGCACTGTTTTTTTACAACGCAAGGTTGTCTCTAGGAGTGACAACAAGGTTGACAATGAATTGATCTATTGGTTTTAATCTTCTCCTCCTACTTTCTTAATAAATATATTTGTTCATTTTCTCATATGTATGTTTATATCTTGTGAATTGCATTCTCAATTGTGTATGTATTCTCAGATCTAATCGGTTCGATTTGGTTAAGATAAGTATATACTTGTATATTTGTATTTTGTTTGCTATTCTTTGTCTTTGATTGCAAGTATCGATCCAGCGGCTTTAGTTGGATTGAGAGTGACAACAACAACAAAAGAAGGAGAAAGAGAGTGAATGGATCACAAGTATGTTTCTTTCCTTTCTATCTATCTATTTGTCTTAGAGAAAAAAATAGTTGTCTTTCTTCTGTTGTTTTGAATGAAGGAATACCACACTGAGAGAATCTAGTTTATCCGTAGATTAAAATTCCGTAAAACAATGACGATATAATTTAACGCAAGTTTGAGATTTATTGTTATTTAAAATATCTTTTTACTACATAAATAGATTTAGTATTATGAAAAACTCTTGAATATTTAAACTTTGCAAATTAAATCTCTTAGACTTATGATTATAAAATGCTTCTTAAAAACACTTTCAATTAATTAAAATATATTTTTAATTTACATATTATACTAATCTTAAACCCTTTTGAGAGAAAAAACTATTCTATCAAAACTTTAATTAAAACTCTACCAAATATTTATTTATTTTGCTATTTAACACTTTAAAAACCACAAATTTGAATAATTTTTATTTAATTACCATTTTTAAATAATTTTTATTTAATGTCCTACAAATCTTTGCCGAATAATCAACGCTCATCAAGTGTTAAATGTCAAGTGAGGAAACGAACGATACGAGAATAGATCGGTGAACGTAACACTACAATTGGTTCTTTTTTTTCATGGTTTTATTTTCTAGTTAGTTTTTTTATGGTGTTTTTTTCCAATTTAATGTTGAAGCCTAACAACGTTTTTTTTTCCTTTCATTTATTTAAATATATTTTATCAATATTTTTAAATTTAATTAAAATCCGTTAACATTGTAAATTTAAATTAATAAATTCATATGATGAACCACACTGGTTGGTTCGAAACGCGTCGACAGAAATTTATGTTATGTGATTTTCACCGAAAATTATTACACAAAATCTATGGATCACAGAAGCCAAATTCCTAATATGGAAAAATCTGTTAAATAATACAATATTTAAATTATTTTTTTCATAATTATTAGAAACAAATATTTATTAACCAAAAAAAATTATATTTATATATAAGTGATATGGAAAATATAGAAATATATATGTATTTTTTAGTGATTTATTTTATTTTATTAATGCTTATTATTTTTTTGGAACCAAAGTATAAAAGTAGTCCTTTCAAATTGTTTGGAGGTTTTTCTTTTCAACACAAAGAGGTTATCTCAAAACGATTATCTATACATTTGCCAATTAAAGTCTTACACATCTATTCTAATTAGATAAACATATTGATGCCCAACTCAATACAAGAAGCTTAAAAACAGAAAGACTATAATGCCCAAAAAATAGAATAACGATGAAAATGTTGAATGTCGAAAAAATGTTCCTTTGCCCACCACTTGGCCTACCAATAGAGAGAGGACCTCTTTTGCACATCTATGAGTTGACATGTTGAATTATTGATGTATGTGAGTTACTACCACTTTCTCAAAGAACTCTCGTAGTTGGTGAGTATTTTGTTGCTAAGTAGAAATCACTACATTCACTAGTGTACCCATGTGAGTAAACCAATCCAAAACGACTTTTGAATCATCGAAGAGCTCCAACTTCCAAGTTCATACATGGACTTTTGCAAACATTAAAGAAAATAATAATCTAATTAGTTCTTATTTAACGTTGGGAACCTTCCCTAGCCTCAGAATGATGTAGAAGAAATACTCATTAAATAAATGAAACGCAATACCAATCCCACATTTCTCATGATCATGTTTTTTTGCTTTGTCAAAGAAGGCCCAAGTTGTTGATTCATCGATCATTAGATCAACATATTTATGAATTTTCCTCCCCTTTTGGATATCATCTAATTCATCCAGGGCTATTTTGATTTATAGGCACACCATTGCAATATTCATATTGTGATTCTCAAATATAATTTTTTTTGTATGCAACCATAATTTCTAGATGATCACGTGGGAAATAAATGTGTGTTAATTATATGATGGGGAAAACATCCATTCATTCAGACCCTCTGATTAGTTCTCTCTTTTCAACATGCTCAGGTAGTTTAGGCTGTAGAGAACCGCCTTCCACACTACACTTGAAAAACTATATAAAATGAACACATGATTAATTGATTCTGAATCCTATCAACATAGGCACATCTTGTTGGACCCACCTAACCTCTTTTCATTAAATCATCCTACTTGGGGATATCATTTTGAAGTGTCATCCAAAGGAATACATACATTTTTAGGGGAAATTTCCATTTTCGTACAACTGTGAACCATATTTTCATTTTTTCAGTCGACTGATCCAATACCTCATAAGCATTTTTCGTTGTCACTGAATTCGATTCCTTATCCCTTAACCAGATCAATCAATCTTGTCCTAATCCCAAAATCAATCCATTTTGAGCTAGAGAGGAAGTAAAAGATGACCATTCAAACTTTGGGTCTCTTAAGAAACCCAAGTAGTATGTTGTGAACCATTTTTTAAATCCATTAACTTGTTGATTTGAAAATGTTGAATCTAATAAACATAAAATTCCTCTTGTATTTAATGCCAAGAAAATATGTAAGGAGGGCCAATTCCATCCCCACGAATCCATAGATCACTACCAAATATGATCGGTTTACCATCCTCCACATACCACACAAGCCAGTGATTGATTACTAGATAAGTTGTGATCAAGGCCTTCCACATATTGGAGCCCCCATGTCAATGTCTTATCTCTGAGCTCATCCAATCTTCCACAATTTGATTTTTCCAATATTTTTATTTCATTAATCTCCCCTGCAATCCATGGTCAAAGATGTGTCTCCATAAGATTTTAACTGCAAGATCCTACCCGAAACAAATTTTTTTTTTTTAAATCCCAACCCTTGCTTTTTTCAAATGGGAAATCTTCTACCAATGCACAAGAGTAATTCCTTCCTTCTTATTTCCCTTCTATAAGAAATTTAAGTGAGCCCTTCTAATATTTTCGAGGATTGTTTTCAACACATTAGCGAGCAACAACAAGTAAACTGGTATGCTTTTAAAAATCGATTTGAAAAGAATTAGTCAGCCTCTCAGGAATAGACACCTATTAAACTGGTGGTTTATTTGGTTGTATACCTTTTTAGAGCCACTACTAATCTGCAATTTTATAAATGTTAGCTTTTAAGTGGTAACCCAAGTACTTAAAACCAATATCCAATTAAAAAACTGAAATATGCATAATTAATTTAATATCATTAAGAAGCAAGTCATAGATGCCATTTTTCAGCTTAAATTATTTGGTAGTGCTTATTTCCATCCTCCATGCTTCATAGAATAGTGAAAGTATGTTTTAGATATTTCTCCATTCCTATAAAGAGTTGTGACAAAAAATTAAGAGATCATCCATGAAAAGAAGTTGAATTAATTTAATCAGGGTTGATACTTGTATACATTTTATCAAACCTTCCCTATCACCTTGTTTTATGAGAACACTTGAACCTTTCACTAAAAGTAAGAAAAAAAAGGTGAGAGGGGACATCCTTGTCTGATCCCTCATGCCGCTTTAAAATCCCCATGGAAAATCCATTTCTCAATATTTAAAATTTTAAAGAGGTGAGACATGTCATCACGTAGTTAGTAATTTCCATTAGTATGCCAATTTGTAACAAAATTAGTCAAATAAAAAACTATTTGCCTCAGTCATATGCCATGACAAGGTCTATTTTTAGGATGACCCTTGAGAACGTCTTCACCTTCATGCTATGTGTTCCTTCTAATTGCATCTAATATCTTCCTTTTGTATAAAAATATAAATTGTTCCTTTTCTATGCCCATCGACATTTATTTTCTTAATATATCCACTAGGATCTTGGCAATAATCTTATAGAGGTGGTTTCATAACGAGATAGGTTTGAAATCATTCAAGGAATTCGACTTGGATATTTTTTGGATTAATGAAATGAAGGTATAATTTAACTCTCCTAGAACCCTACCACTAAGCTTAATTTATTTCACAACTCTAACCAAATCTTGTGCCATGAGGTCAAAAAATTCCAAGAAGAATTCAAATTCCAACCATCTACCCCTTGACTATTCTCCTTTTTTTCTTATTTATCACTCCCATAATTTATTGTTCCATGACTTTTTCTTTTAAAAATTCAATGGATTATTTAGTAAACATTCATGGAAAGGCTCATATGACTTGCATCTCAGCCTCTTTTCTATCAATTTCCAGATATTGAAACAAATCTTGAAATAACTTTTGTCCAAGTTGTTATAGGTCAATTTGGGCATCATCCCCCATGACCTGGTCAAACTGGACATCATCCCCAAGACCAATGAAATAGGGTCTATCATCCCCTTATATTTTTAGTTGCTATATGCCCTAAGAGAATAACATTTCATTCATGGCTTCTATTGTGACATTTCCAAGGTTTGAAGTATATGTTATATCACTTATTGACTCACCAATTCAGCCTCTAAAGGGACTAATCACGTTGCAGTGCCAAATCCTCCATTCAAGGGTGCATTGCAGTGCACTTCTCGACATTCAAGAGTGTGTTGGTCACTAGGGAGAAGAATTCTCATTGTTACAGGAATCTCCACATGGCTAGTGCCTTCTAGAAGAGTCCATATGTGTCAAACTTTGAATCCAAGTGTCCATCTAACACCCTTGAACTTGGGAACATGTCTTTCCTTTTATTAGAAAATCATTGATTGAGAAACTACCATCAATTTCCCTATAAATTGAGCACTCATTCTAGTGCTAGGGAGGGAATAATTTTGTTAAAGTTATGTTGTTTGATTCTCATGTGATAAGAGAGTGAAAGTATTGATATGATTCTGGTATGATTTTGGATGTGATGAGGCTGGAACAAAGCTGGAGCTGGTTGGAAACAAATTGATCCATTGGTTGTAACCTCCCCCTTCTACTCTTTAATAAATATTGATGTTCATTTTCCCATACATATGTCTCTATTTCTTGTTCAATGTATTCTTGAATTATGTATGTATTTCATATCTAATTGATTTGATTGAGTAAGATAAGTAGATATCTGTATATTGCATGTTGTTTTTTGTTCTCTTTTTGTGTTTGCAGGAATCGATCTGGTGATTTGAGTTGGTTTGAGAGCGACAACAACAACGATAGAACGAGAAGGAGAAGCGATTGAATCACAAGTAGGCTCCTTTCACCATTATGTATATCTGCTTGTTTTAGAGAAAGTAATAGTAATTCTTTCATATATATTTCTAAGTGACTAGCACCACACTTAGGGAATTTGGTTTATCCATAGATCACAATTCCGCATAACAAATTGGCAACTCCATTGAGGATTTTCCTATCATTTTTGGTTTTTTTTCCTCTGTTTATCCTCATCAGTAACATCTACTTTCAGTTATTAGACATTTGAATGAAAAAATTACATTAGAAGTGTGTTCTGTTGCTTGGTTTTTTAATCCCTGTTGCACCCAACGCACTGTTGGTCAAGGCATAGTGCACTGTAGTGCATTGTCTCCCACTCAGTGGTGCTCTGCTACACACTATCTCCCCTTAGAGACTGTGTTGGCCCCTCAACCAACAAAATTACATCTTTTCATTGCTATCATTCTAAGCCATTTGTTTGTTGTATTCTCAGATGTCTGATACCTCTTAGAGACTATTAACTTTCCTAGTTCTTCCTCCTTTGAAAATTAAAGTTGTTCAATGTCTCTTTAGTGTTTTTTCTTTATCATTGGAAATTCAAATTCAAAGTATTTATTTCTGCATTAGATAAATTTGTTTTCGTAAAGGAAATTTTTATTTCATTCCTCGTTTCCTAGTTCCATTCTTCATTTTTCCTAAAAGAGAAATTGTTGTTTCATTCCTCGTTTCACAAAGAAGAAAATACTCGTTTTATTGATTTATGCATATAGTTTCTTTTCTTGCATTCACATTAAGGGAGCTGAAAAGAAAAAATTTCATGTGCATATAGTGAATTGTGTGTGTTGCATATGAACAAGTTAGGAAGGCTACATTTTAGTTTCTGCTCTTTGTTGTTTGCTCTAAAACTGATTGCTCTTTCCCTTAGTAGCTAGGATTTTCATTGAAAAAACTAAACTGAAAATTTTTCTTATCATTTAGTTTTCATTTTTAGGAATTTCCATCACATCACGCGATGAAACTCAAAGACAAACTTTTAAAAAAGATCAACATAAAATTTACATCAATTTACTTAAGAAAGAATTGGAACATTAACAATAGCATTTAGAAGGTGTAGGCTAAAGACGTGTTCCAACGTCACTAAACATAGCAGTTTTCACTAACTTGTCTGCGATAAATTCTGAGTGTGATACCTCACTCAACGTACGTAAGTATATCAGATCTCGTCCACGTACGTTCAGGTATATAGGGTGGTGTTCTAGTACGAAAAGTATAAGGGGGTGCTCTCATTGTGTGGTTTCGCATTAGACAGCGCTGATATGGACTTGGGCCTCCACATACCTTCGGATGTATTTGGGACAACCACTTTAGTTTGCTATCCATCCATAGGTAACCAAGTCGGTCACCTTGTAACTTGTGATACACTGAACACAGCATTCGGGGAGATTGTCTGCCTGTACTTATTGGTTCACTAGGATGTATTCTACAGTTCACAATTACTTGGTAAATTTTTTTTCCTAGAATTACCCTTTTAATTTTTTTATCTGTTTTTGGTCATAAAATAAATCAGTGTGGAAGAAGAACATCCCTTTCCCCATCATTCATGTAGAATATCACTTAAACCTCCCTTACCACGGGAATCCATTTCTAGTCGGCGAAGGCCACATCATTCTAACAAAACTAGTACTATCAATACCTCTAGTGTGACATCATCCTCACATATACCAGAGTCGTCTCAAGTTGTTTCTACAAATCTTGGTTCATCTACTGTTGTCAATATGGAGTCCTCACAGCTACCTGTGGTCATGATCCATCCAATCAGTGAGACCATACCTCCTGAACCCAACTATGTTCAACTGGAATTTGACCCAAATACCATCATTATTTTACCAGAACATCTAGATCTCAAAGTCAAACAACCAAAAGTTGCTTCTGTATCGGTCACCCCACAATCGATTATAGCCATTGGGTCTCCCATATTGCGCAGTCAACCACCTAAAATATACTTCGAGCCTGATGGAGAAATCCTTCCACCTGGTTTAACTTCGATTGGAGAAATACCATAAGACGAAACACTTTCGACTCCAACCCATTTTGGATCAGAGCTTTATCTTTACGAGACTTTTCCTCAATCACCTCACACTACCTTCTTTGATCTTGTGTCTATTTGAGTTCCCATAGATCCCGTGGGGTATAAATTGGGCCGTATAACCATGCCTAAGACAACATCTTCGACTGTACCATCTATTCCAGTTGCGACAACACCTACTCTTGCTACCCCATCAATGTTCACAACTTCACCAGAGTCACATTTATATGGTGGCCCTTACATCCCACCTGGTTACCAATATTTATCTGGAACCTTCTCTAGTGCATCCTCAAGCCCATGGACCTCACCAATGTCATCATCTGGTATTCTATCTCATACATATCATATTAGTACTAAATGTCTTGATCCTTTATATACATCATCAAGGCAATATCAAGCTTGCCCATCTAGGTATATTCCATCCAGTACAATTTCAGCTAGACTCTTGGCATTTGGAGAACAATATATTCCATATTATTATACTCCTCATGCTAGGGGGGAACCTACGGTCACCCATTTTGACAGTACTCCGTCGTTATTTAATCATCCTAATATCGGAATTATTGTTTGTCAGTGGTAGCCCACTCTACCCATCCAACAACAAACAATTGTGCAATCATATCAATTGGTTAAACCTGTTGCACCCACATCTACTCCACTTTTTAATAAATCTTTACCCCTGTTACAAGCTCAAAGTGTTGTACCTCAACCATCTCAAGCGAGTCCTTCAACCCAATACCCTCAATTATTGGGCCCTTAGACACCAACCCCTTCGACTAGTTTACAATAACCACTTTTATCCGGAATTATTTATTCACAAGTTGGATTACCATATTATGGGATGTCATAACCACAACTGGGTTATACATATCCAAGATATTCAATTTTGGGCTATAATGTTGGTGGATAGACACCTTGGCATCCACAAGCACAAATGCAACAACCCTCATTTCAACAAGTAGTGTACCCAGGTTTTGGTCAACAGAATCCTCAAGTGTTTTCTTATCAAAAGAACCCCTATTTGGGTTACCAACAATAGATTCCTTATGCTAGTTCTTGAAGGCCTGTTTCCCAACAAATTCCATCATACCCTGGCTATGCTCAACCTGAATTGAATCAACAATTTCCTTTTGTTGCAACTTTAGAATTACCCGATTTAAATTGGCTTACAAATGATCCAATCATCTATGCTCCTTGGTGGCTGATGAAATCTCATAAATTACCCTCAGATATTCCTAAGTTCAATGGAAACCCTGGAGAAGACCCGTCGATGCATGTTATGACTTATCATTTGTAGTGTTCATCCAACTCCTTAAATGATGCCTTCGTTCAACTACATATTTTCCAGCGTATGCTCACTGGTCTGGCTGCGAAATGGTACATTAAGTTACCAAGAGCTTGATTTGATAATTTCACTGCCCTAGCTACTGTTTTTTTGACCCACTCCTAGTTACCCATACGATATGAAACTGGAACAGAAATCTTGACCAATTTTAAACAGACCAATGCTACTCACATTTCTGATCATATTCATGAGTGGCATCATCGTCATAGAATGGTCAAGACATTTGTTCTTGGTCAACTCCTTGTTGAGTGGTTCATTAATTCCTTGATAGCATCTATAACTTAGGATGTGGCTAAGGGTGGCATCGTCACTGAAGAGCAGGTCATTGCTCATGCCCAGTACTTAGATTTGATTTATTCTCAGTCTGGCACACTCTATGAGAAAATTCCCAACACTCCGCGATCTAATTTTATTGTTCCTCATCCATATAAGGAATCTCATGCCGATGACAGTATGATTGGTACTACAAGCACACATCTGATCCTGCACCTTCCTCTGAAATTCATGTCGTGCCATCTAATAAAGGAAAAAGTGACAAGAAACCCGAAAATAAGAAAAAGGGGAAATCAAAGAAAAGGAAAACTTCGTTACCCTTTAATAATATATAATGAGGATCACTTTGTTCGAGACTGTCCTCACCATTTCGAAGTCTCAAAATTGATTAAGACCTCACATACATCTGTTGTGTTGACATATCCATGTCCAAATCTAGACACAAATTTGGTTGCTACGGATCTAGCTCATAGTTCCCAAGTTCTTATGTTATTTATCAGGAAGCCAACAATTGATGTTTTGGTGTCAATGCGTAATAAATATTACGGTAGTCAAGCTACTAATAAACCTACTACCTCAACCATGAATCCGTCTACGTAATCTATTCCGCCAACTATTATTCCTCAATTAACAATAAAACCACCGAAGGGATTCATCCATAAATAAACATTCAATCCTCGAGGCCAAGCTGCTCCAAATTATAATATAGTTGAATATTTGGCTCAACCCCCTTCAACTATGTTGATGCTTGAGGTACTTCAAAATTTTCCCTCCCAGAAACAGGCTTTATTGTGGGCAACTGGTGAAATTGATCTGACAGATTCCAATCTTGTAGTCTTTAATCATATGGGCTATGTGCCGCAATTACCAGTAGAATTAGCATTTTCCATCCAAGTAAATGTTCTCAATCATATCGTTCATTTTACTATTATTTATGAGGGAGAATCTACCTGCATTATGTCTCTAAACTGCTGGAAATCACTTGGTTCGCCACACATATCTCAATCTCCTACGACGTTGAAAGCTTTTTACGGTCGTATATATAAGCCTTACGGTATCATCAATAACCTACATGTTGAACTAGGGGGGGAAACAGTAAATGTTGAAGTTGAGGTCATTGACAGACCCCTTGAAAACAACATTTTACTCAGAAGGCCATGGGATTATGCTATGACTGTGATCGTTTCTACATATTTTAGAATGATCGCCTTTCCACATAAAGGTGTTATCACAATCATTAATCAACACTAATTCTTTGCCTCCAGTTCCCAGGTAATTGGAAATGTTTCGTTAGTTCCCACACCCCAAATAGCACTTCAAAACATTGGTGTAGGACTCTTAAAGGATTCTTCCCTAATGGGAAATTTTACATTACTGCTGCCTGCGATGTTGACAACAATTGCAAACATAGAGACCTGCTACATGATGTCTTCCACTCAATCTGGCTTAAGGAAAATTACAGGTGATTTTGAAGTTGTTACATTGGATGAATTCATGCAGCCCAACCCAATTGAGTTGGCATAGCAATCAATCTATATGGCTTGGGTAGTGAATCTAAAATCATTGTCGTCAGTCATTTGGGTTGATCGTTCATTAGATTTTGGTACTCCATCTAATCCTTTTTCATCCACTTTCTTGACTGATGCAAGCATTTTTGAATCCATGACGCCAGAAGGAGAGCCATGGGAATATCATCATCATCATTCCCATATTCAGGTTATCACCCATCGATAAACACATTATTTTAGAATTATTTTCCCATTAATGCAATCGAATCCGAGCGAAACTTATCAAATTTTTAAGAAATCATTTCTATTAATATTTCGACCAAACCCAGAATTGTAGAAAACATTCATGTCAGTGTGTCTTGTTCTCCATTAGAACTAGAAACTTATCGCTTTTAATTTCGTGATATATTTTCTTGGTCTTATGAGGAAATTTTGAGCATAGATACTAGTATCGTTGAACACACCATTAAATTTTACCATGATGTAAAACTGGAACGTCAACGCCTTCATCCTGTTCATCCGAAGAAGGCCACTGCCACTAAAGAAGAAGTTGAATTTTTTTTTGCGTGCTGGTTTCATTTACCATGTTTCGCTAACTGATTTGGTTTCCAACATTGTTCCTGTTATGAAGAAACAAGGGACAATCAAAGTGTGCGTCGATTATTGGGATGTCAATCTTGCTTGTCCCAAAGACAACTATCCTAATCCCTTTATCGAAAAAATTATTCATGATTATGCTAGATGTTAAATATTTTCATTCATGGATGGATTTTCTAGTTACAATCAAATCAATATCCGCCTTAAGGACCAATATAGGACAAAATTAATCTATCCCTGGGGCACATTCACTTATCAAAAACTCCCATTTGGTTTTAAAAACGCTGGGGCAACATTTCAGGGAGCATTGGATTGTGCTTTCAATGACATCAAGGACATTTTTCAACCTTATCTAGACGATTTACCCACACATTTATGAAACTGGACTGATCACCCGATGCATTTGAGAGCTATCTTTCTACGCTGCTGACACTACAAAATACAACTCAATCCACATAAATTATTGTTTTGTATTGGTTCTAGTCATTTTCTAGGATTCTTCGTCTCAAAAGAAGGAATTTGAATCGACCCATTGAAGGTCCAAGCCATTCTTGATTTTCCTGCGCCATCAAATTTGCTTCAGTTATAGAAACTTCAAGGAAACGCTAACTTCCTAAGGAGGTTCATACCCAACTACACCAAAATGGCTAAAGGATTTACTCGACTCTTGAAAAATGGGATTCCATTAAATTGGGATAAGTTTGTGCAAGATTATTTGGATGATGTCAAGGATACACTTGTCTGGGTGTCATTAATTTATCCCCCAAATTATCAGTGATTATTTCTTATATATCGTCGCGGCTGATACGACCATTGCTATGCTATTGGTCCTAGAAGAATATGGGATAGAACATCTGATATATTATTTGATTCATAATCTCAATGATATGGAAGTGAATTATTCATACATTGAAAATCTCGCCTTGGCGGCCGTTCAAGCTGTCCAAATATTTCACCACTATATCCTGTTTTGGAAGACCATTGTCATTTCGGATTTCAACCCCATGAATTACATTCTGTCACATAAATTTTTAGGGGGCAAGTATTCAAAATGGATTCTCATTTTACAGGAATTTGATTTGGAATTCATTAAATCCAACACAAAGAAGTCTTTAGTTTTTTTTGAGCTTCTCTGTAACCTTCCCTTTGATAGTACTGCTACTACATCGAAACCATTAATTCTTGATGAGTCTTTGTTTCTGATCGTATCATCTAATCCTTAGTATGGGGATTTTATCATTTATCTCCAGACCCAGAATTTTCAACCAGATACCTCTCACTCTGAACAACGATGTATTCAATACCAAGCCAAAGATTATTTGATTGTACGCGATACACTTTATCGTCGTGGTGTCAATACAATTTTAAGGAGGTGCCTCACTTATGAGGAGGCCGAAAATGTTTTAAATGATTGTCATGTTGGGGCTTGTGGTGGACACTTGTCTGGATACGTTACCACACAAAAGATACTCCACATCAGTTACTTTTGGCCTACCATATTTCGTGACTACATCCTCGCGGTCAGAAGTTGTCATGTGTGCTAGATATTTGATTGTAAATTCCACAAACTGCCAATGCCGATGCATCATGTTATTGCGTGGGACCATTTTCAAAATGGGGCATTTACTTCATGACCTGCAACCCTCGTTCATCCGAGGGGGCATGGTTATGAATTCATCCCTCATGAATCATGGCAACCCACAGGAAACTCCTAAGGCTTTTCAACCACTACATTTGCACCCATTACACTACCTTTTTAGGTTGAATTGTACACACCTAAGGCTTTGAAAGTTACAACCAGTGTAAATACACCCATCACACCACCTTTTTATGTTGAATTTTCCACATGACCTAATCCAAAGAAGACGCAGTTGAATAATTTGTTGTTCTGAATTGCACAACTTTCTCCCACAACTGACCATAAGTCCTTGCATGTGATGAGTGCACCAGACATGTATCATGGGAGCCCAAAAACCTGCAAACACAATTATACATGAAGTCGAGAACATGAAGGATGTAATTGGTTTTGCATGGAAGGTAGTTCAACAAGAGCAGACAGGTTTTGTACATGGTCCAATTATTCTAGACACATAATCTAGACTTGAGAGGCCTTGAAATGGGCTTGACACAGTGGCTAGTAGCCTTGTTTTCTGAAGATTGGAGCTTCATCACAGACATGTTGGTTTTTCTTGTACTTTGGACCATGATGTGTGGCCATGGTGAACACACTACTCTCTAATGCATAAACTTTTCTCCTTATTAGTAACTCATTATCCCCTGAAATTTTGCTAAATCAATCTATTTGTCAAGGGTGCCCCTTTGCCCCATATTTTTATATTTGACAATGGATGCCTTGGCTCACCTATTTGAAGTTGCTGGCATTCAGGGGCAAGTGAAGGACACCTTACGTCTCGATGGTTTAGACATGGTCAACAGTCATTTTTCTAATGGATAATTTATTTCTATAATGTTAAGTAGAGCTTGGTTGATGGTGATCATACTTTTTTGCACATCTTTGGCTCTACATTAGATTTTGCGGTTAGTTACCACGAGAAAATTTTTTATTTTTTAGAGTTAGACTCTCAGCCTATTAGATTCCCACAGTTCAGACTTATATTCGACCTAGGGTAATTGTGAGGTATCTAGGTATTTCATTTGAAATTTTGAAGTTAGGCTTTCAACGGTGGCTATCCATGATTGGTGTACAATGTCTTCAACAATTTTAGAGTAAGCCTTTATTTTGGCATCATAAGGACCTCTCACTAGATGGGAAGTTGAAAAAGGGGTTTGACAGATCCTCTATGCCTCACACATTTATTATGTATCTTGTTGGTTGTCCTAGTAAGACTCAATTTCAACATCTAGAGTAGATCATGCAATCATACATGTGGTCAAAGTATGGTGGGAAGAACAATATTCCCAAAATATGGGGCGGCTCATCCCTCGTCCAACGTGTTGAAAAATAAAATTGCGACATTGAGGCTATTTTGCAGGGATGCGGGGTTGATCTTTGGTCAGTCCTTGTAGTAGTATCAATCACAAAGGCTTTAAAATTTGTTTCTTTAGAAGAATCTATTAAATCCAAATCTTAATGCAAGATAGGGTGTCAGTTGATCTAGGAGATAGGTGAGCACACAAATTACACCGTTTATAATAAGTTTGGAAAGATAATCAGGACCAGTATCTAGTTCTCCTTCAATGTCGGGCTCACTAGTGTGCTGCCTTGTTTGGAAATTGCAGTTATCTAGCCCATTCTTCCTTCATTGAAATTTGGTAGTGATTGGGATTCTCTACTCTATTTTCCATAGGAAGATTAAGTGTAAGTTTGTTTTTGAGCAAAAAATTAGTTATCTATCTACTTTTTGTTCCATTTATCTATTAAAATTTTGTTCCATGTGGTCTAATGAAGTGTATGAGTAGCTATTCATTGAGTGTGAATTATTGATAAGAGATGCTCAATATTTATATTCGGTAACCTATACAGACATTATTTCTACTTTTCTAGTCTTACAGAAGAGGATACTAATCTAAGCTCCATTGTATATACACTTCCACCTTTTGATTTACTGCTTGTAAATACTTTTCTGTAAATATAAGAAATATTTTGACAACAACAACAACAAAAGTAATGGATGACATACACTAAAAGCTACTGATTTTCTTGCATTCTTCAACTGTGTTGGAGCAGAAAAAAATAAAATTCACTAGATAAATATGCATGCCATTAGGATTAGAGAATTATATAACTACGCTAAAAATTGGCCTAACCATGTTGAG
This sequence comes from Pinus albicaulis, assembly GCA_034641835.2. Taxonomy (NCBI): domain Eukaryota; kingdom Viridiplantae; phylum Streptophyta; class Pinopsida; order Pinales; family Pinaceae; genus Pinus; species Pinus albicaulis. Next base: position 581,961,910 of record CM076570.1, read on the forward strand.
ATGTCATACAGTCCAAAACTGAAGCAATCGATAACCTGTGAACATGAGCCAAAATTGAAGCATACAAAACAATGAACTAATTCTGGGACATATTGACATTCAATATATTGCATTAGAGACAAGTGTCTTCAAAAGGATTGGGGATTGATTAAAAAAGTGAGAAAAATTGTGGGATACTCCAGAAACAAGGGTAACTTCATCAGGGTAACCAATTCTGGGACATGTTGGCATATTCAATATATTTCATTAGAGAAGAGTGCCTTCAAAAGGCTTGGGGATTGGTTCATGGAGTGAGAAAACCTATCGAATACTCCACAAAGAGGTATAACTTGGTTAGGGTCACTAAGTTCACATAATTTAAATCAAGAGTCCATAAATGAATTCCAGTCAAAAACGCTAGTGGAATTTGGACCCCAAGTAACCATTCCAGCTTAAGAAAACTGAGCTATATTAAGGTTATTGAAAGAATTTTTTTGGTAAAATACATGCATTTTGGAGTTCTAGGATTTTGTAACTACTTCTTCAATTTAGTGTCGTAACAAGTCACATAATCATGTTGTGAATTTTTATGTCTATTACAGATGGTGTAGAATGCGAAAATGTATGTCAGTAAAGGCTCATAATACCTAGTTTCCCTTCTTAAAATATATTTGTTCATTTTTTTTTAATATAACCCTCATGATGGTTGGAAAATTTGCACCACCATTTTTAATTCTTGTCCATTTCCCGTGTCTTAAATAGAATTTGGTAGAAATAGTTGTTATATTCCATTACTATGGTAGCCACTAGAAGTCCATAGCTTTGAGGTATCTTGTGCTACATTCCTATTTTTTAGTACTACGGAAAAATGTGGACGATGTTTGATTTGTTGAGTTAATTTTTTGACAGAAAATTTTGTGAAACTTAAATTGTTGTTGCCGAAATAGGCACCACAGCTAAAGGCATACAAAGTAGTTAACTCCTAGCACAAGGCATGCTCATTATATTAGAGTAGATAGGAATACCTTCTAAAGGCTTTGTAGAAATGATTGGCAGAGTTACACACCTATCTAAATAATATATCATATGATTAGGCTCAATAATTCAATGGCTTGCAGAAACAATGCATGTAGATATGAAAATGAATTATCAAAAACTAGGGATTATGGATCTCAAGTACGCATTAGCTGTAATAGCTTCCACTATGAACTAAAAATTCAACAAAATGAGGCCACTATTCAAGGAAATGACAACAAAATGTTATAGCATTATGCATTTTGCTAAATAACCAAACTGCGAGTAATAAATAATTGACATTTTGGAGTTCTAGGATTCTGGAGTCTATGGTAAGGGCGCATATATATATGTAATATATATCAAACCAACGCATATAATATATGAGATAATATATATATATATATATATATATATATATATATATATATCTATATCTATATATTCACTGCAGATTTATTGCCGCATATCAACAAACCTTAGGATAGATATTATCCAAGGTTTAACACATCGCCGGAACCTTACCTTATAAACCACGCATAATATATGCCACCGCATATATTTGATACAATGTATTAATGTAACTGTTGTAGCATATGATAAACATTATCGTATGGTTTAATGCAATAATAAATATATTTCTATATATGTAATGTATTGTGCGGAGTTTCAACAAAAAGGTCAGGCAGGGGTTTCGATCCGCCAACCTCCAAAACTATTTAAACCAACAACTTCACAAGTCCATAGAGACTAGTTGCACTACACGGTGAGGCTTAATAATCCAATATCCGAATTCGTATTTAAACTTTCAGGTACTGAATCCGCCCATACAACCATCAAGGTTTTCCAGAGGTGGTTTTTATTGCAGAAAGCAGTTTTTGCAGAAAGGCAGAGTGGTTTTTGAATTTTCAGGGGGTCTGGAAGTCACTGTGACCAAAAATAGGCAAGTTTATACTCATTTTGACCAGAATTCTGAGTCGGTCATCATGGTGAGGTCTATTTCATCATTTGAGTCTCAATTTTTGAGCTCATGTTTGTAAAGCATTTGAAGACATAATATAAAGGTCAACACTGGAAGCTAAAGGACCAGGAGACGTAGCCAGGAAGTCTGGTGAACTCCTTATTAAATTTTTCCATGTTGATATGTTTAAAATGTGTATTTAATGGATTATTTTGTTTATGTTAATTGCAATATTTTTGATCTATTGCATATTTTAACATAAGCAAGTTCACATAGATGTCAGTAATTCCTTTTGCATAATTTTAGATCAAGTGGTATCAGAGCATCAGGTTAAATTTGTAAAGGTTTGACAGTGTCATGTGAAGATTGAATGCTTACTAGGTCAAAGTCCAAGCGAGGTGAAGGAGAACTTGTTGAAGCAAATCTAGAAATTGGAAGGGTGTTTTCGCAAAAGAAGATGACAGAAGAAAATGTGTTAGAAACAGAAGCTCAGTTTTTGGACAACTTCATGACAATACGTGTGATGGTAGAAGAGATGTATAAAGAGTTTAAGAAGAAAAAAGGTGAAGGCACTTCATCACCTAAAGCAGACAAAGAAACAGGTAAAAATCCTCCTTCGTTATTTCCACCAACTCCTCCATTGTCACCACCACCATCATCATCGTCTTCTTCTGATGAATCTAGTTCTTCTAAAAATAAGAAGAGTAGGAAATCCTCTTTGATCAAATTAGATGTAAAATTTTATTTTCCGATTTATGATGGTGAACTTAACACTGAAAAAATTGATAATTGGATAAGACAAATTGAAGTTTATAGCAGGGTACAAAAAGTTGTGTGAGAAAGAAAGAATATCCAGCTTGCTAGCCTTCAACTTGGAGGAACTGCACTTGTGTGGTGGGAAGGTAAGACAAAAGCAGATATTGAGAAACATGGTAAAACAATTTTGAAATGGAATGAATTTGTTTCTACTATTAAAAAGAAATTTTATCCTTTGGCTTATATGCAACAAGCTCTGATGAGTTGGCAAAAACTGCATCAATTAAAGGGTCAAAGTGTGCAAAGTTATACTCAGGATTTTCATAAAAAAGATTTGACACTAGGCATATCATTGGACTCACCAGAAACATTATTGAAATAAATTGGTGGCCTACATAGTTATTTGAGGAACACCATACTGATGTTAAATCCGACTATCTTAGATGATGTATTAGTTCAAGCAACACATCTAGAAGCTAGTGGCAAAAATGTATCTCATGATGTTGTAAAGTCATCTAAATCTATTGAATTCAAGAATAAAGAAAAGAAGAAACAAAAATGGAATGAAAGGAAAGTGAACACAGTAAAGAAATAAAAGCCTACATGCATTCATTGTAAGAAATAAGGAGACGATGAGGCACACTGCTAGTCACTGCATCCAGAATTGAAGCCTAAAAAGTTTGGAAGTAAAGAACGAAAGAATGCTGTTGCTATTCAGAAGGACTTGGGATCAGATTCAGGAGACGAAACAACAATTACAACTACAGGTATAAAAGGTAAAAATCCTCAAGCATCTACAAGTACTTCTTCGCATTCTGTTGATAATGAAACCAATGAGAGGAAAAGAAATGAGCTATTCCATATTAGAGTCGTTTCCAAACATACTAGAATTGATACTTTGTTTGATAGTGGCTCTCAAGTTAATTTGATTTCTGAATCGATTGTAAAGAAATTGGGAATTGAAACTAAACCTCATAAAAATCCATACCCATTGGTTTGGGTCTATGATAAAACTAAACTACGGGTTACGAAACAATGCAAACTGTGTTTTTCAATTGGATCGGGGTTTGTAGATGAGGTTGAATTAGATATAGTCCCATTGGATATATGTGGAATTGTACTAGGGAGTCCATACTTGTATGATAGAGATGTTGTGTTCTATCGAAAGGCGAATAAGTATCAACTCACTAAGGATGGAATCAAATATGTATTAAGAGCTCATAAACTCAAAGATAACTACACTCTCATAAATTCAGGACAGATGAAAAGAATTATAAATTCAAGTAAACAATTTTTACTTATGATTGTAAAAGAAAAGGATCCTGATAAATCTGACGCTTTTCAAGGCTATAATCCTAAACAGAAAGCAGATTTAGTTAAATTTGTTTCTGATTATGATATCCTATTTCAAGAGCCTAAGGGGCTTCCTCCCAAGCGACAGATAGAACATGAGATTTATTTTCAGCTAGATTCTCCTCTTCCTAAAATTGGAATGTACAAGTTATCAGCTCTAGAGAATGCAGAGATAAAGAAGCAGGTACAGGAATTGCTCGATCAAGGGTTTATTCGACCAAGAACTTCACCATGCGGATCGCCTATTGTGTTGGTATGAAAGAAATATGGTTCGTGGAGAAAGTGCATTGATTTCAGAGCATTAAATAAAGTAAAAATAAAGAATCATTATCCTCTTCCTCGTATTGACGATTTATTATATTAGTTGAAAGATGCAATTTACTTCACTAAGTTAGACTTGCGAAGCGGCTACCATCAGATCATAGTTTCAAAAAAGGATGTATGGAAGACTGCTTTCAAAACAAAGAAAGGACTCTATGAATGGATGGTTATGCCTTTTGGCTTGACCAATGCTCCAACTACATTTATGCGAGTCATGAATGATGTTTTTAAACCATTTATAGATGATTTTGTAATAGTCTACATAGATGATATTCTTGTTTTCACTAAGACATGGGATGAACATGTAAAGCATGTAAAGCAGGTTTTAGATGTTTTAAAAAGAGGAAATCTCTATGTAAAATTGTCCAAATGTGAATTTGGCAGAACATATTTAAATTATTTGGGTTATATTGTAGGGGGTGGTGAATTGAAGATATATCCCTCTAAGGTCGAAGTCATTGTAAATTGGCTTAAGCCCAATACTGCTACAGAAGTTAGAATTTTCTTAGGGGCAACACAATATAGGAGAAATTTTGTTTCTAAATTTTCTTTGATTGCATCTCCTCTACATGCTTTGACAAGTGTGAAACAGGTGTTTTAGTGGGGAGGCAAATAGTAGAAATCCTTCGACACATTGAAAGAAAGGATCAGTACACTGCCAGATCTTCAACATCCATTTGAGATCGAGACAGATGCAAGTAAATATGCCATGGGGGCAGTGTTGATGCAGCACAGAAGCCCATATGCTTTCATTCTTCTATTCAGAGATCTCCATTTGAGACCTGTTTTGGTTTTGAACCAAAGTCTCCCTTGGATTTTGTCTTTGGTAAAGACATAGCAGTTGATGGACACAACAATGTGGACGAAGCAACCAAGTTCATTGAACAAATCCAAGAAATTCACCAGGTAGTACAGGAACAGCTAGAAAAGAGCCAAGAAAAGTATAAAGTGAGGCACAACAAGCATCGATTTGAGCATATTTTTCAAGTTGGTGATCAAGTCTGGTTGTACATCCGCAAATAAAGACTTCAAGGGGAAGGTAAAAAGTTAAAACCAATTAGATATGGTCCTTTCAAAATTCTTGATAAAATTGGTGAGAATGCTTTCTGCCTTGATCTACCAGCTTATATGTAGATCTATTCCATCGTAAACGTGGAAAATTTGTGATTGTATGAACCTTCATTGATTGAAGATCCAGAAGAGAAAATTCAGGTACCTTCCATCGAAGACTTTTCACCAGAGTATCTCAAAGAGCTGTAGGAGGACACAATTCTTGACAGGAGGATAAGGACTTCACGACGGGGAGAAGTTGAGTATCTTCGAGTTGGAATTAAAGGTACAAATCCAAGTAAAGCACGATGGATAGAAATTGGAAATGTGAAGGAGATATACCCTCACTTACTCGACAGCTAAAACCAACTTTTGGTGATCCAAAAGCTTTCCAGTGGGGAGGAGTGATCCAAAATGGATTCAGTTTTTCCTCCATATCTAAGCCTTCAAATTTATTTGAAAAGGGAATCAAGTTGAAGTGCTCATCGATAGCTTTCCAATGGTGCGAGCAGCGCGTGAAACTGACTTTGTATGAGGAAGTTTTGGCAAGTCAAAGTTTCAGGGAAAAGTAGGGCAAAATGGAAAAAGTCAAAGTCAATCAGTCAACAGTCAAAGTCAACAGTGTGACATCAGTAGCACATGTGTCGTCCCAAGAATGCGCCATTTTTCCAGGCTGATTTCATCGAGCTCAGTGATGTGTCGAGATATGATTGGTTGATATGGGAAAATCCGGAGCTGACATGTGGCAACCCATATTTTTACCGAGTGTGACCTTGTTTGCAAAAATATGGAGGCCAGGGAGGATTGAACCCCTAACCTCTTGAATTGCTAAGTTTTCATTGGAGTCCAAACACCGGTTGGGCCAACACTTCAATTGGTTTTTAATCTCAAAGGTTTTGTATTTAAATAAGGGCGCATATATATGTAGTATATATCAAACCCATGCATATAATACATGCGATAATGTGTTGATATATCAATATTCACCGCAGATTTATTGCCGCATATCAACAAACCTTAGGATAGATATTATCCAAGGTTTAATGCATCACTGGTACCTTACCTTATAAATCGCGCATAATATATGCCACCGCATATATTTGATACATTGTATTAATGTAACTACTAGAGCATATGATAGACATTATCGTATGGTTTAATGCAATAATAAATATATTGCTATATATGTAATGTATTGTGCAGAGTTTCAACGGAAAGGTCGGGCGGGGATTTCGAGCCACCAACCTCCAAAACTATTTAAACCAACGACTTCACAAGTCCGCAAATACCAGTTGCGCTACACAGTGAGGCTTAATAAGCTAATATCTGACTTTGTATTTAAACTTGCAGGTGCCGAATCCGCCCATACAACCAACATGGTTTTCTAGAGGTGGATTTTATTGCAGAAAGTGGTTTTTGCAGAAAGGCAGAGTGGTTTTTGACTTTTCAGGGGTCTGGAAGTCATTGTGGCCAAACATAGGCATGTTTATACTCATTTTGACCAGAATTCCGAGTCGGTCATCATGGTGAGGTATATTTCATCATTTGAGTCTCAATTTTTGAGCTCATGTTTGTAAAGCATTTGAAGACATAATATAAAGGTCAGCACTGGAAGCTAAAGGACCAGGAGACGTAGCCAGGAAGTCTGGTGAACTCCTTATTAAATTTTTCCATGTTGATATGTTTAAAATGTGTCGTTAATGGCTTATATCATTTATGTTAATTGCAATCTTTTCGATCTATTTCATAATTTAACATAAGCAAGTTCACATAGATGTCAGTAATTCCTTTTGCATAATTTCAGATCAGGCCCCTGCGCCAATGTTATTTTGGTGAAGATTACAGCCAGACAGGCACGCTGACTCTGTTTGGTGTTAGGGTTTGCTTTATTTTGGGCTCTATGAGCTTGATTTCTGGTCCTGGTGTCATTCTTCTGAGTGATTGAGTGCTTTGAAGTCTTTTTTGACTGTGTTTGGCCCTTGTCCTCCGGTTGTTTTCCTTTTTACTAACAGTTTTGCATTCTAGCCCTAAGGTTTCTAGGTGCTATAGTGTGCTGAGCCTCCCGTGGGAGTTTTTGGTTCTCGCTTTTCTGGTCAACTTTGTTTTTTCTTCTTTGCATTTGTTTTTCTAGATTCCATTGTGTCATTGCGTCAGTTGAGTGATTGTTCTCTCTTTCATTCAAGTTTTGCTTTGTCTCATTCCAAGCCTAGATTACATGGTTTGTGTGATTCTTTTTGGATTCTTCTTCGGTTTGAGGGATTTATCCATCAGTTTGGGTCTTGATTGTGTGCATTTGTATTGAGTGAACTTGTTTGTTTCAACTCTCTCACTTTCATTTTTTGAATTGATTCCTTCACTAGTTTTTCATTCATTTAGTGCATTTGCTTTAAAACATTTAAAAATACAAAAACAAATTTTTTTGCATTTTGATTAGTCTAGTGAAAATTGAAAGCTCTTTTGCATTACTAGTGTTATATAACTCTAAGAGAGAATTTTTCTAGTTTCATTAGCTTGCATTAGAGACAGTAGTGGATTTTTTTGTGATCATTTTTTTGTTATTTGAAAAGCTCTCAACCCTCCCGTAGATAGCTCTTCATTGGAAAAAGTGATATTTTGTGGCATGTAGTGTGCATTTAGAGGATTTTTTGAGATCCAACATTCGATAGGGCCTGAAATTGAAACGAAAATTGAAGATCAACTCTAAAATTTATTCAATTAACCTAAGGAAACATTGAAACATTAACAGAATATCTAGAGGTCTAGGCTAGTGACGTGTTTCGGCGTTATTAAACCTAGTAGCTGTCATTCGCCATTTGGCTTTAGACAGTGCTAGTATGGACTTGTGCTCCTTGTACCGTTGCGTATATAAAGGGTTACCCCATTAGGTTGCTATCCTTTATCCGTAGGAAGCCAAGTCTGCCACCTTTTACCCGTGATACACTGGACACAGAATTCGGGGAGATTACCTACACGTACGTCAAGTCCTTGGTTGATTTCTCTTTCATTTTTTAACCAAGGTGTATATGGCAATTCACGGATATCTGGTAGACCCATTTGCCTAGATTACCAGAGCAGTCATTTTGATCTTCATTGACTCATTAAATTTGAAAATATCATCAAGCGCTTGTCCTTTCACGCTTGTTTCCAAATTGAAAGTGATAGAGTCATATTTTACTTGTTTCTAGACTCTTAAAACATGAAACAGTAAAATTTCCAGTTTCAATGTGGTAAAATTAATCACCTACGATCACACGCCCATTTAGAGATTGATTTTTTGGCCTGTTTTTCTTTGCCTTGGTTTTGCCCGTGTGTCTTTTTTTTTATCTCTTCCTCTTTTTTTTACTGTCACAGTGGCAAAACCCTCAGTTTCGTCTACTGGTAGTCCTTACACAGATGATTCATCATAGGTCTCTTAGTCCTCTGTTGAGTTTCGGCAGCCTGTTGTATCCGAGTTTCTTGACAGGGGACTGATTATATCTGAACTTCCGTTTGGAGGACCAGTTGACTTCAATTGGCCCTTGTCCAACACTTGGTTTGGATTTGGAGTAGGGGAACACTTCCCTCCTCTTACATCGGGATCGCCTTTCTTGGCTGCTATTATACCTCCTATTCCTTGTCGTCTTTTAGAGGATCTTGTGGCAGGGTCAGATATGAACTCACCCAATCCTTCTCCTAGTGAGAAAATTCCTAAATCTAGTGAAGATTACTAGATTTTTCCCGAAAACATTCCCAAATATTATGTCATGTATTCACCTGGTCCTTCGCTTCCAGCTGGATATAGGTCTTTAAGTCAGGTCATGGCCGTTGTTGCCTCTATGGGAATATCGACTCTGTCCACAAGGCCGGCTATTCCCTCGTTAGCAATGTAGCCATCAACACCTCTCATGGCATCTCCTTTCGTTACATCAGTACCTGTTAGACCTACTGTCTGCGTGGTTGCGCCTACACCTACTGTCACTACTCAATCAGCTAGGACCTCGTCAGTTCCTAAAGACGTTTACATTGCTTCTTCTATTCCTGAGAATATTTCTCCTGAGGAGTATCAGTTGTCTTTACAGCCGTCGAACTCCGAGGTTGGTCAGTCCTCTCAATATCTCAACCGTCCTTACTTTTCCCATTATGGACCGGATGATGCCTCGATTTACGTATTTCCATATCAATATGATGAGAAGGGTAACCCCCTTCGTTTTACTGCTCCTAAGGCTTATCAGTATATTAACATTTTTCTATCTACCCAGGCTGGGCAACCTTCTAATCAACAAGGACAGCCTTTGTTTCAGCAAGGATATGCTTCTGGCCTACAAGGACAGCCCTTCCAGGGACAACCTTCGGTCCAACTTGGTTATCTGTACGACCTGCAAGGACAACCCTTACAGGGACAACCTTCGAGCCAGCAGGGATTGTTGTATGGTCCGCAAGGGCAGTCTTACAACCCTCAAGGTCAACCTCTGCAGCCTAACCCTCTGGTCCAATCGGGGCAACCTCAAGGACCCACAGGGAAATCGGGGTATCAACCTGGACCATTGTATGGTCGTGGGGGGAAAACCCATCCTTCTCAACCATTGGTGCAACCTCAGCAACATCATCTTAAAATTGGTCAAAATGTTGCACAACCAGGGCCATCTTATGGTCCTGTCACAGGTCAACCTGGTTATCAGGCATAACCTGGCCCTCTCCCGCCATCAGGCCAACCTGCTCAGTGGGGGCATCCTGGTGTCCTTCATCAACCGGGTCAACCTGTTCGACTAGGACAACCTGTTCATCCAGGCCAACCTGTTCAACCAGGGAAACCTGCACAGCCAGGTCAACCTGTTCAACTAGGATAACCTGCACGACCAGTTAAACCTGCTCAGTAGCTGATCTATTCTATGCCACAACCGAACCCGCCTATGCACCCAACTTATCAGGCTGCTCAGGGTCCCACTTACCAGCAGCCCATTCGACCCCAAGGCAGTTATTACCTTCAAGGTCAGTCTCAACCGGTTTACAACCCGACCCAAGGTTCTAGTTATTACCTTCAACAGCCAGGCTACACTTATACTCCACAATCAAATCCATACATTGCTCAAATGGGGCCCACATATAATCATGGTCATTACCTTGGTTATCGACCCCCGTACCCTGGTTATCGACAACCGTATCAACCCAATTATATGGCTTATACCCCCTATGGTCAGAATCCTCCAGGATAGAACCAATGGGGGCAGAGTTATGCTCAACTAGGATGGAGTATGGGTACAGGTCCTTATCGGGGACCTGGCATGCCTTTTAACCCTCAGTTACCTTTTCTCGCCACGTTGGAATTACCGAATGTGTCTAAGGTGACCAATGATCTGATTCTTCAGAATCCATATTAGCCTTCGGTTCTGACGAAGGTACCTAGTGACTGTCCCAAATTTGAAGGCAAATCTCGAGAATACCACCAAGCACACGTCATGAACTACCATTTGTGGTGTTCTTCGAACTCTTGGGTGGATGAATTGATCCATCTACGTCTTTCCCAGCACACTCTTACTGGCGCTACTGCTAAATGGTACATAGAGCTACCACGTGGTATTTTTCAAGACTTTAATACTTTAGCTATGGCATTCCTGACAAATTTCTAGTTACTAATTCATTATGAAGTTGGGATGCATCTCCTGACATCTCCAAAACAAGACAAAGCCACTCATATTTCAGATCATATTCATGAGTGGAGACGTCGTCGTCATCTGATCAAGTTTGACATTCCTGATCAGCTTTTAACTCACTGGTTCACTACCTCCTTTGTCAAAAATATTGCACATGACATTGCTATGGGGGCTTGTGTAACCGAGGAACAAGCCATTGCTCATGCCTAGTACCTCGATTTAGTGTAATCTTATTCCGGCACATTATATGATATCTTAATTGATGCCCCGCAACTAGGGACCTCTAAAGCACCACCTACCCCATCGGTTGATGGTGTTATTGGTTCCATCTCTCAGACTTCTCGTAAGTCCTCTAATGGGAAGCGAAAATCGAATTCTTCTGACAATTCTGCTCCTCCCACTACCCTAGATTCTGGTAAGACCACGGAGGTCAATACCGTGAAGGACAATCTTGTGGACAAGGCCTCCAAAGGGAAGAATAAGGGCAAAGGCAAGGCCAAATCTGATGCCCCCAAACCAGAATCCTCCAAACCACGTGCTGATGATGGTTCACAATGGAAAATGAAGTACCCTTGCCTAATCTGTGATGAAGACCACTACACCAAAGATTGTCCCCAACGATCCGAGGTTAGTCAACTCCTTAAGGGCTCTAAGGGAACTCCAACAGTTCTTAAGGAACATTTTCCACCTCAGCAGACCCAAATGGTCGAGCAACCTTCACCATATGCACCGTTTGGGTCTCAGGTTTTCATGATGAATGGTGTTGCACCTATTTCTATTTCCACTCGATCGAAGGATTATGCCGGATCATGCCAAGTAGCTGGGAAGGAAGTCGTTGATGGCCCGCCTCCCCCACCTGCCTCTGGTCCTTTAGAAATTGAGAAGCCCAGTGCTGAACCCGTTGTACGACCACCTTCCAAAGGTGTTCTTCGAAAGTATTCCTATAATCCAAATGCCTGTGCTACTCAGCATTACAAAATTGTTGAGCATTTGGCATAGGATCCCTCCGCAATGTCTGCGTTGGAAGTGCTTCAAATTTTCCCATCTCAATGAAAAGCTCTGTCATCTGCAATTGGCGGAATTGATCCTGCTGATTCCAGCCTTCTCACCTTCGATCTAGAGAATTTTGTCCCCCGACTTCCACATTAAATCGCCCTTTTTATACAAGTCGGTATCAACCGCCTCAATATTCATAGAGCCATTGTGGACGAAGGTGCCTCTACCTGCGTTATGTCATCTGCTTGCTGGAAGGCCATTGGCTCTCTAGCCCTCACTTCATCTCCTAATGCCCTTGAGGCATTCGATGGAAGGGAATAAAAACCATTAGGTGTTCTTGTGAGTCTACCAATCAAATTGAAAGGTAAGACAAACAACGTTGAAGTGGAAGTGGTTGATGCCAAACTCAACTACAATCTTCTACTTGGTCGCAGTTGGAGCCATGCCATGCTATGCGTTCCTTCCACCATCTTTCGGCTTTTGAAATTTCCACATGAGGGAAAGATTATTACTGTTGATCAATTGTCTTTTTTCAACTCATCCTCCAATAACAACGTGCCATACGTGGATCAAATTCCCAATCCCCCCGACAGTGTAGGACCTGGTCTTTTCAAGGACCCCGTTCTCATGGGTATTTTTCCCATGCCACCACCGAACACCGTTCAAGTCAACATGATCTCTAGGTCGGATGACCTATGGATCATCCCTTCTCCTGAATAGGTGGCTTCTTTTGGAGAATTGATGCCTCTAACCCTAGTTGAAATCAATTATTGTGAGATCATTGCTACATTAGATCCTCCTCCTACTGAAAATTCTCCTTTGAGCATGCCTCTTGATGTTTATTCTCAATCCCCTTGGCTCAGCACTACAGACTCGCCCAATACTTTGAGAGAATTTTTTCTATCTGACGAATTTATCGTTGAGACTATGTCTCTCAAAGATCTGCCATGGAGTGATGGACATCATCGTTCCTCATTCATGCCCAGCCTGGGGGAAATGTCTAATTGTCTCGAGCGCTTTGCATCTTAGGTTCCCTCTCCACCTCTCCAAACACCAATATTGACTCATGAGGTACTTTGAGAAGGAAATCTGAGTAATATTACCCAAAAAATGCCTATTGACATCTCCGTTAAACCAGGGGTCATCGAGAACATTCACGTGGGAGTCACTTGTAATACCGAAGAGATTCAAGTGTACACTAGCATTTTCCACGAATTCCAAGAAGTTTTTGCATGGTCTTATGAAGAGATGCCTGGGATAGATCCCAGTATCATCGTGCATGAAATTCCCACCTATCCTGGTGTGAAGCCTGTGCGCCAACGTCTGCACCCAGTGCATCCTCGAAAAGCCACTGCTATAAAATCAGAAGTTGAGAAACTTCTTAAAGCGGGCTTCATATATCCAATCCCTCTGATAGAATAGGTATCCAATATTTTCCCTGTAGATAAGAAGCAGGGCACAATTCGGGTCTGTGTTGACTACCGAGACATCAATCGGGCTTGCCTTAAGGACAAATATCCCACTTCCTTTATAGACCAGATCATCGATGATTGTGTGGGGAGTCAGATCTATTCCCTTATGGACGACTTTTCAGTTTATAATAAAATTAATATTTTACCCTCCGATCAACATAAGACCGACTTCATTTGTCCGTGGGGCACATTCACCTACATGAAGCTCCCGTTCAGCTTGAAAAACGTTGGAGCCACCTTCCAGTGTGCCATGTCCTATGCCTTTCAAGACATATGAAATATTATTCAGCTATATCTGGATGACCTGCCGGCTCATTCAGCTTGGCCCGAAGACCATCCCGAACATCTCCGCCAGATTTTTCTCCATTGCAGACGTTACAACATTAGGCTTAACCCTCACAAGTGCATCTTCTGCGTTGATTATGGTCGTATTTTGGGATTCATTGTCCCTAAAGATAGAATTTTCCTTGACCCCCTCAAGTTCGAGGCTATTGTTAATCTCCCATCCCCATCCTTGTTGTATAAACTTCAGAGTCTTCAGGGGAAAGAGAATTTCTTATGTCGCTTTATCCCGAAATATGCAGAGGTGGCCAAAGGGTTTACGTGACTTCTAAAACAGGATGTTCCCTTCCATTGGGATGAGATTGCTCAGCAATCCTTCGATAAACTTAAGGCGTTGCTTGTCAACGCTCCATTAATACGTCCTCCCAACTATCATCACGACTTTACCCTCTATTTGGCTGCCGCATTCAGCACAATTGCCATGGTTCTAGTACATGATGACAATGACGAAAACGAACACGTCGTTTATTATCTGTCTCAGAATCTCCTTGACGCTGAAATGAATTATGCTCACGTCGATAAGTTGGTGCTTACCGCGGTTTAGGCTATTCAGTGGTTTCGCCATTACATCCTATTGCGCACGGTAACCGTGATTTCTGACTGCAACCCCATGAATTACATTTTGTCTCGACAATTGCTGGGGGCCAAGTGCTCCAAATGGATTGTGATCCTTTAGGAGTTTGATTTGGAGCTCACTACTGCCAAATCGAAGAAGTCACTGGTTTTTACTGATCTCATTTGCTCTCTCCCTACCGACTCTGTTCCGTCTCAATCCAAGGATTATATTCCGGATGAAAGTCTCTTTCTAATCAGCACTCTCGATCCATGGTATGGCGACATCATCATGTACCTTTAGACATCTACCTTCCTGTCCGAGTTGACAAAGGATGCTCAACGTCGCATTCGGCATCAAGCGCAACCATATCGCATTGTCGGAGATACCTTATATCGTGTCGGAGTCGATTATGTTCTCCACCGATGTTTGACCTTCGAAGAGGCTAAGAAAGTTTTGAACGACTGTCACAGTGGTGCCTGTGGTGGTCACATGTCTGGGAATGATACCACCCAGAAGATTCTGCGTGTGGGTTACTTCTGGCCATCTATATTTAAAGACTGCATTGTTGCAGTAAGAAAGTCTCATGCGTGCTAGATCAACGAACGCAAGATGCATGCGCCACCCCTCCCTTTACATCCTATCATTAACGTAGGCCATTTTTCCAAATGGGGCATTTATTTTATGACATGTAACCCTCACTCGGCCAAGGGGCATGCTTATATCATCGTTGCCATAGATTACTTCACCCAGTGGGCCCAGGAGATTCCTACATTAGTTGCCGACATTAAGACAGCCGCTCAATTCATTTTCAACCATGTGATCACGCGTTTCAACATTCCTCAAGCCATCATCACCGATCATGGCACTCATTTTTGGGACTACATGATGGCAGAGCTGACATCAAATTTGGGCTTGCGTCATGATAGCTCAACGACATACTACCCTCAAGAAAATGGCCAGGTTGAGGCCGTGAACAAGGTGCTTGTCATGATGCTTCAACGAACAATTGGTATTCACAAATCCAACTGGAATCTCAAATTGTTCTCAGCTCTCTGGGCCTACCGAACTTCAGTAAAGAGTGCAACCAGATTCACACCTTTCCAGTTGGTGTATGGTCTGGAAGTGACTCTTCCGGTTGAATGTGAGATCCCTTCACTGAATTTGGCTATGGAATTACTGCTCAACACTTCCCCGGAGGAAGAACGTCTTCTATATCTAGAAATAGTGAACGAAACTCGCCGCTTGGCTGCTTTGGTTATCGAGGCACAGAAAAAGTGGTTAAATCTCATTTCGATCAAACAGTTTCTCCACGCTCTTTTATCAAAGGGGACCTCGTCCTCTTGTATGATCAAGCACATGATAAGCTTGGGGTAGGAAAATTCCAGCCTATGTGGCATGGGCCCTATATCGTTAAACGTGTATTGAAAAATGGGCCTATGAGCTAATCGATTATGAAGGTATTCCTTTGGCGTAGCCTAGGAATGGGTTGTACCTGAAGAATTATTACGCTTGAATCATTCTTGTGTAGTGTGTGTACATAGGTGATTTCTTCATTTCTGTGCATGTGTGGTGTGGTGTGCTTTATAAGCATCTTTTTACTGATTGGGTCTTCCTGATTGTGCAGATGTATATTACTCCTTTTGTCGGTTTCGCGGACGGTGCCTCCCATAGTACCAGGAATCTGTCTTCGACAGCCTGGGTAATCTACAATCCTGTTGGTGAGTTAGTTAATTTACAAGGTGTTTGTTTAGGGCCTGCTACAAATAATGTCGCGGAATATAGTGTCATTTTGGAGTTATTAAATGAGGCCTTTAACCTCAGTATTCGTGCATTACTTGTATATCTGGACTCACAGCTTGTAGTGTTACAACTCAATGGTCATTATTTAGTTAGAAACCCATCCATTTTAAGACTATATCTACGTATTCGTTTACTAAAAATAAATTTTGATTACATCACATATCATCATATACCGAGACAAATGAATGCGTTAACAGATGCAGTAGGTAACATGGTATTAGATAGACATTTACGCAACTTATAAAAAACATCATCATATGTGAAAAATATCCATGCAGATATATATATATATATATATATATATATATATATATATATATATATATATATATATATATATATATATATATATGTCAAATGTTTGCAGTGTGTGTGCATCACATAAAATCCAAAAATATACATGTCTATTTTAATAATATCTGAAGAAAATATGTCTCTCAAAAATATGCATATGAAAAGCCTAGGCGACTAATCAGCATGGTGCTCATGGTAGCATGTTACTGCCCGCACCAATCGCCTCAATAAGTGTTTAAGACGACTAGGCACCCCTACAGTGTGCCTCTGATAGGCCATAGGGACATCAGCTAGGCGAGCATAATCAGGAATCCCACGAGCGATTCCATCTAAGTTCTAAACCAGCTCATTCCCCTCGCCCCCCTCAATTTGAGGGTCATAGGCGAGAGGGGTCCTCCGTATGATCGGCGACATCCCGAAGGGCCTCTCTAGGCCAACATCTTCATACATATAGGATCAATCGTTAGAACATACATGCATACCCAAAAAAAAATCATATAATTCATAAAATCAAAAAGAGTCTGACCCAGCTCCTCATCCCAGTCCTCTCCTTCTGGGAGTGGAAGGTCTGGGTCTCCTGTGAAATCAGTACCGACATAGGGCTAGTCCTCTACGACGATCAACTGTCGTCGGAGCCATCCGAAGAACTCGCGCCGCCATGAAATTTGCTGACCCCCTCCTGCTTTGGGCATCAATGCTGCCCATCGAGCCATTCGTGGCTCTCTCAAATGTGGATCTGCAACTATCGGCCCCTGGCCCTAGAAGATAGGTAGTCGTTATAAGTTGAACGATACCAAGATTGACCCATACCCAAATTGCTTCAGTTTTTCCTTTTTAAATTTAGTCAATTCTCATTTGATATTCATGGTTACGGCTGTAGCCCAATCAAATAATGTCGGGTTCATACATTCTGACGCCAAGAGGAGCTGCGTTTTGGTAGCCTCATGCAGCGCCTGTGACCCCGCAGCTCGCGTTATAGTATGTAGCACCACTCTGAGTGCTAGATCGGGAAAAATGTGAATGTCAACCTTGCCACTACTTGATCCTGTTTGTGCCCCTCGGCACACTCTCTCCATAACCATCGACATATTTTCGCCAGAAGGCCTAGTACCTGTCATGATCGGAACTGGACCTCTGGGAGACAATTTAGTGATGAAGTAGACATCGAACACTTTGAGTTCAAGCACTTGATCTCGAAGCCTAAACTTCTTTTCATTCTCATCCCAAATATTTATCAAGTATTGTAACAATTCAGGTTGTGCCCTGAGACATAGTGTCAAGAAGAATTTATTTAATACGCAATCTCGGAGAGCATTCATGCATTTCTTATTCCCCATTGCCATTTTGTCCTCTTCACTGTGCTCCCTTTCTTTCCATTCAATCACCATTGTGGCTTTATACTTGCATCAAATCAGTCATAAGCACATCATAATATCCCTTGGGAATTCAAAAATTCAATTGATTGGTTCATTTGTTGTGAAATTTGAGTGGAAAATGAGGTTGCGCGGTTGGCATGACTGTTTTACTGACAGTGGTGCCAGCTGGCGCGACCCCTTTGCAAAAAGAACTCAATTGGCGTGGGTCTATGCCTCATACCTGCACCAACCGTAGAAGCCCTAAATTTACAAACCCTCCCCTTAGGGATGTCAAATCACGATGGAAAACTATGAAATATGGATTAAAACATAGCTAATGGAAGCAGCTCTTACCTAGAAAAGACGAAATCTGAAATGATGCACTGGATCGTCCACAATCGTCACCGCAAGATCGCAAGGAAATAACTCACTTTTGCTCTGCACAAGAGGTAAAAAGAAAAAAGTAAATATGTTTTTACTATTTGGTCATATTTATAATTTTTAGAAATAAAAATTAGGTTTTGAAGCTTAGTTTTCTGATATATTATCATATTTTTGTCGAAAATTGGGTTTTACACTTGCTTTTTGTGCAGTGACAGGTTTTCGTGTGACTAGGACGACGACACGAGTTGTGTTTTGTACTTTTTCGAACTCGGTAAAAACACAAAAAAGTCACTACTGGAGTCATCTTTCAACTCTTTTATGACTCTCTAAAAATTAAAATATTGCCGAGTCACTTGTCAATTTGAGCTAGTTAAATTGGTTGCGAAACGACATCTACCCAGTATACGTTTACCCCTTTTTCAGGCTGGGATAGATTATTTACGAAAAGGGAATACCCTAGCCTATCGCGACTAGGAGGATCTCTCAGATATAGTTTTCTACCTTTTCGTATTTGTGGGACTATCTACAAAAAGGGACTGTTGGAGTTTTCTTTTTTGCTATCTTTTCAAACTCTCTAAACATGAAAAGACGCCGAGTTCTTCCTTTGTCAGACTCGTTAAAACCTGATGACATCGGACTCCGTCATAATGACATTACTCGAGTTCCTCCTTCCTAGGGCTTGTTAAATGTACTAGGTTGGATTTTTACGAAGGACAAACTTATATTGCAAGCATATTCTATCCCCTTCAAGCTTGTTTCCAAAAATAATTGGGGTACTCGCGAGAAATGGTGGGGGAAAATGGAACTAGTATCACCGTCATGTCGGTAGTGTGTCGCTCTTGAACATGGCACTTGTCTGCATTTGTGTCAGGTTGGGGACCTCTCATCTCGTTTTCTTCTTGCCTCCATGGGATTGGGTAATCCTTTTTGACAGCTCATCTACTCTTTTCCATGTCATCATGACCTCAGATCCTTTGATGTCAAATACTGCCAAATCTAGTGTCGTGCTACCGATATGTTCAAGAGAAGTTGGTCTCTACAGTTTTCAACCTCCCTATGATTCTCTACTGATCTTGATTCACAAACATCATGTTCCTCTGTCTCGCATCAATGATGTGGGATGATGATGTGGGAAAAACTATGGCCCACCTTCGATCAAGGTCACTTCCTATCGATTTCAGATCATTATCCAGGAAGCTGATCTAGAGACTCCCTTCAGGTACCTTGGAGCTTGCATGCCTCAATGGCAGGTTCTTCGCATTCGACGCAAGTTTTTCATCATTGGCCTTTGATCGGGTGATTCTGCGAGTGTTTGACGCCAGCTCACTGTTCACATTCCGTGGATTGTACCTATAGTACCTTGAGGGCCATCCTCATTATTGGTGGTACCTCTCACGTCTATTAATGACTTTCATTATTGGTTGGTAATCAGATGATGTTCTTGCATTTTCGACTTCAGCTCACTTATTCACATGCTTGGACTTGTACTCTGTTCGGGTCTAGATGGAGCGCAAGACCCTGGGTTTTGTCTGATGAAATCCAGGCTACAGATTTTTTGTGAATTATCATGATTGGTTACATAACTCATTTGATTATATGACTGCGACCATACCTGAGTCTACTTGTTGATCCTTCTTTGCTGGATGGCTGCGTCCATACCTTGGATCCTGATTATTGTACACTCTATTATGGATGGCTGCGCCCATACCACACATCATGTATCGGAGATATCAATTGTACTTGTATGCAGGTCTTCCGATGGTAGTGTTTTCAGTTGGGCGCATTCTCATAAAGCATTTCACCCCTCCCTCTCTCTTGGACCTCATGCTTTAGGGGGCATCTGTTACAATGCATTTTGTCACCGTCCCTGCAATCCCTCATCCCGCACATTGGAGGACTATTCCCATGACCTGTGAGCAGTAACATGTCCTGAAACCACCTTCATGACATCCTCTTGCATAAGGAAAAACATTCTCCTGAAGAAATTTTCCTCTGGAAAACCCTAAAAACAGATGTTTTAGCGTTGGCGTGACTAGCCAGTTCATCCTTCATGCCAATGGGGGAGATCCACACTAGAGGACGTGCCAACTAGTGCTCTGTCCCTATGTTTCATTTGCGCCAAGCTTAATAAGGGATGTTTTTAAAAAATAAATGGTAGAAGTTTGATTCCAACAAAATCCTAAACGAGTCATCAAAAGGGGTTGGGTGGTTTGGCTCCGGATCTCCATGTATAGGAAGTGGTTTTCAACCTATCATGGAACCTTCCTAAGAGATAGGGCCTATCCCATGATTATAAGGATCCCAACTCCCCTTCCTCCATCTATAAAAGCTTGCATTCTCCATTGGCAAGCTAGCTGAACTTGTAGGAAGGAAACTATAGCCAAGCAGCTATTGAGAGCCAAGCCAAAGAGAGAGAGAGCTTCGTTCAGATTCCCGACAGGCTTTGTTAAGACATGCTCCACTGTCAGCTCCGCTGAAGGAAGATTATAGTGTCAGAGCATTTGGTTGTAATCTCACTTTTGTCATTTATAATATAAGAAACTCTGATTATGGTTTCATTCATATGTTCATTTCCTTATGTAATGCAATGAATTATATCCTCTCTGATTGATATATGGTTACATGCTTTAGATTTTATGTTGTATGTTGTTGTTTCCTTGCGTGTGTACAGGTGTTCGGACGTGGCCAACAGAAGGATCGTGATCTGTCGAGCGAGGGACGGGAAACGCCATATTTTCTTCAACGACAACTGTGTGGGATTTGAGGTAGGATACTTTTCGTGATCTTTGTCATTTTGTAACTAGGAACCAACATCGTTGTGTGACTTGATTTTTTCTAGACCCGATCTGGGCTAGTAGGGATTACCTCTATCCGCAAAGGGGATTTACCTCTTCAACACATACTTCGTAACCTTACGCCAAGAGATAGACATCCATTCTTCCTTTCCAGAGAGCATAATTATTTTTATTGAACAAAGGTACACCATTCTTGTTATGCTCCATGGCCTCCTTCTAGATGTTACACTTATATTGAAGGAACCAAGCTCTAATACCAATTGTTGGAAATACTGAGAGGGGGGGTGAATCAGTATTCCTTTCAATTAGAGCATTAGTTAATCTTCAATTATTATCAATGTTTGTACAATGATAGCAGCAAAAAAAAGGAACACAAATGCACACAGTTTTTAAGGTGGAAACCCACTCCTGGAAAAAAACCACATAATTCTTTTCTAATAATTCTTTAATATTCAACTCCAATTGAAAATAAAGCTCCAAATTCCTAGAATCTAGAAAAGAATTCTTCTCCAGCTCCCACTGGATGGATGCTCCAATCCCTGAGATTATTCAGTAGTCAACTGAATGGATGCCCCAACACCCAATGAGCTACAACTCACCCTAGCCGCCACCCTAACACCTATAGAAGAATAAAAGAAGAATGGACTCCCATACCAGGGAAAATGGTCCACTTTACAAAGATATAGAATGATGTAGAAGAAGAAGACACACTAGACCATAACCCAAACTATGACACAACCACCTACTGATGATCCTAGACCTCCTGACACTGCCTCTTTATCTCTTGGCAGATAGAAGCTAGAACAATTTTTACAATAATGTATTTACAATGACTTAGTACAATGATACCTTTACAGTGACTGTATATAGTGATACCCACTTGAAGAATTCATGTGATGAACTTCTTGCTTCTGTTCTACACCTTGGTTCTTGGTCTTGTCATGCTACCCTCTGCTGTACCTTGCTTTGCTTTTGTGCCCTAGAAATTCTGGTCCTTTGCAGCCCTTGACAACACATGATCTAGCTTTTTCTTGCCTTCTAGGAGCTCTATATTGAATCTGGTGTATCTTTGCTATTTCAGATCCCAAATATCTGATTTTCGGTCTTGTAGTATTCCTCTGAGTCATCTTTCCAATGCAACAGGTCTTAACTAATTTTGATTCTTCAAGAGAGAGTTATGCCAAATTTCTCACAATGCCCTAATTATGGACTATTTTAGTAGAGCGAACTTCTAAGACATACCACGTGTCATTGTTTCTTCATTTGGCTCTGAAATTGATATAAAAAAACCAACATTCCATGCACTAACTGTCAATTTTTATGGAATTCCAATCCGATACTCAAAGAGATAGTTATGACGATTTTCCCAAGGTCACTTCTCTAAGATGAATTTTAGAGGCCTGTAAAAAAACCGACTTCCACAGATCATATCTCCGACAATATTGCACCTTGATCTGAAATTTTCACAGGATCTTCCTCCAGATTTCGGCTTCACCTCATAAAAATATCAGCTTCTGAACATTCGTTGAAAAAAATTTAGAGCGAAAATGCCACGATAACCTGTTTCAAATAGAGAAATCCCTTGCATAATGAGGATATGAGGATCACAATTTATATAAATTCTTAAGTTGAGAGGGGCTTCAACAAGTGAAGGTGGGAGGGATTTTCAGAGCTTTAAAAATATTAATTATGAATTTCAAAGACCCATGCCATAACCCCATGGGGGTTTAGCCACTAACTGGGGTTACAAACTTCAAACATGAATATCTCTCAAACCTTGAAGAATTGCGTGGAGAGCCATATATCAATGGTAACATCTCGACAAGTAGAAACCATCAAAAGCATTCTTGACCCAGAATATAGTAATTTTGTAGGTCAAAATTCCCATGCAATATTGGGGTAGCCCCTGGTGCTAGTTGGGTTGACATCAATGACAACTGTTGATCAACAATCTCCTCCTTTGGCATTGATAGGAACACAAGTACTCCCACTGTGATCATGACACCTCTTCCTACAACATTCTCTCCCCCTTTGACATCAACGGAAAAGGGTTACTCCCCTTGACACACAACTGTCTTGTGGACTTGTACACACTTCCACTCCCCCTAACACACAACCATCTTGCAGACCTGTACACACCTCCACTCCCCCATTATATTCTGAATAAGGAAAATCTAATGAGAACTTGGGAGAATCCCAAGACTCTGGCAAAGATATTCCAATGATTCACGACTACTCTCGCGATCATCAACACTTCCTGCCCAATATGTATCTGTAAAGGAATGAATAATGAGATTGTTACCCTTGGGATACCACAAGCCATATTCTGTTGTTCCCTTTAGATATCGAAGAATTATTTTGATGGCAATAATATGTGATTATTTTGGTGTTTCTTGGAATCTTGCTACTTGTCCAACTTCTTGCATAACATCTGGCTGGGAGGCTGTTACATATAGAAGAATACCAATCATATATCTGTACAACATTTGATCCACATCCTTAGATGAGTTGTCTATACTCAATTTCCAACCTGTTACCATCAGAGTAAGGATGGGTTTGTAATCTTCCATTTTAAATTTCTTAAGCATTTCGTTGATGTATTTGGCTTGACATATAAATATTCCTTTCTCTTGCTGAGATATTTTAAGCCCTAAGAAGTATGTCAGCTCACCAAGTAAAGATATCTCGAAATCACTTTGCATATTTGTAGAAAAATTCTTACTTAGTCGATCATCATTGTAACCAAATATTATATCATCCTCTTTAGCTATTAGACATGCTTTAGTTGCTTCATCCAGAACATATATGTCGTTTGGAGCTCGACTTGCTGTAGCCAAAATTTCACCATACCTTCCTTTCCCGATTTCACAATTTTTGGAGTTGAATAGTATTGTGTATCCTTGATCACACATTTGTCCAACACTAAGCAGATTATGATTCATGTTTTCAACCAATAGAAGATTCTTGGCTAGAGCAACTTTGCCTTTAAGAGTGACAGTACCTGATCCTATAACATTTGAAGATCCATCATTTCCAAAGGACAAGGTTCTATCCTTCTTATTTTTCAGAGATACAAATTTATTTCTATCTCTAGTCATATGCATTGAGCAACCGCTATCAACATACCACACATATTTGTTGTTTTGAGCCTTGAGAGTGAGAGAAATATTATTAGTATTTTTCTTCTGCCATGTTCGTTCGTTCTGTGGCTTCGAAGATTCTTCTGGAGGATTTTCAAGTTTGCCGTATATGGCTATGTGTCCAAAGTTTTGACATTTGTAACATTCAATATTATTTATTAAATGTTCAACTCTATTGATGTTTCGTTGAGCCCTGGGAGGTTCATATTTGACAGATCTCTTGGAATTGTATTCGTTCTTGGGGTACATGCGACATTCTACAACTTTATGACCAAATTTTCCACATGAATAACAATAGCCATAAAAAATATGTTGGTACCTGGATGGAAATCTTCGTCGAGGAATTGTCTTCTAAGGCTCTTCTTGCAAATCTTGTCCAATGAAGTCTACATGCATGTGAGATCTCATAGGTTCATTGTAGAAGGTACTACTTCTTCTTCTTTGTAACCGATGCCAATTCTGTCATTGTAATATCATTGATTGTTGATGAGTTCTTCCAATGCCCTTGAGATGTTGGCATAGTTTTGGATAGTTTTTCCTTTCTTCACTTCCTTACGCAGGGAGACTACTTCAGCTTCTAATTCTTCCTTTTCTTGGTTGTTTTCTTCCAACTTATTTTGAAGTGAACCTTCAATGCATTTGTGTTCTTCAACTTCAATTTTGAGACCTTGAACTTTTTCTTCAAGAGTATTGGAATGGATCTTCTCTATCTCGATCTCTTTTGTAAGTTTGATTGCTTCCTTATAAAATTCTTCTATGGTCAATCCTTCTTCTTCATTGTTTGATACCTCTTGTTTATTGTGCTTGGCCCTAAACAATAATCTCTCATTGGCTTCTTCTTCGTTGTCATTCTCTTCATCGGATGATGAGTTATCTTCTTTAGAGAGAAAGTTCCTTTTGGATCCTTGCTTGTTGAATTTATAAAAGCCTTTCTTTCCTTTTGAGTTGCCATCACTTATGTTCGAACATTTTGATGCGAAATTCCCAACCTCACCACAGCCGAAAAATATCAATGGAAGTTTACCTTTGAATTTTCCCTTACCAATTTTAAGTTTTCTCATAAATTAAGCATATTCTTCATCTGAAAGACCTTCTTAAACATCTCCCTTTTCTTCACACTTGTAGGTGCATGGTTTTCAATTGAAGGTTGCTTATCCTTATTGGTTTTCTTAGATGAAACAAACGAGTTTCTAGATGCGAAGTACCCTCTTCTTCATCAAGTCTCATTTCATATGCTATGAGAACTCCATGTAATTCATATTTGTTGAGTTTGTCCAGATTTGCACTGTATTATAAGACCGATACCTTTGGGTTGAATCTCCTAGGTAACATTCTAACAATATTTTGTATAATAGTCTTCCACCAACTGGCTCACCCAATCCTTCTAGAGTATTGGTTATTTCATTAAAGTATTGGAAGTATGCAAAAATGTTGCAATCTTCTTTCATTCTGAGTTGCTGAAAGTTTTCTCTATATATTTGAAGCTTTGCTTCTTTGACATTTGAGTCACCTGCATATATATTCTTAAGCTTCTCCCATACATTTTTGGTGATTTTACAACCCAACACCTTATGATAAGAAGATTCAATAAGTCCACTAATAATAATTTTCTTTGTTTTTGCATCATTTACCAAATTCTTCTTACCTTGTTCATCCTCTGTTGATGTAAATCCATTTTGAACAGTGTCCCATGCTTTGTAACCTTGTGCCAAGAGATAGACCTCCATTCTTCCTTTCTAGAGTGCATAATTATTTTCATTGAATAGAGGTACACCATTCTTTGTATGCTCCATGACCTCCTTCCAACTGTTAAACTGCTATTGAAGGAACCAAGCTCTGATACCAATTGTTGGAAATACTGAGAGGGGAGGTGAATCAATATTGCTTTCAATTAGAGCATTAGTTAATCTTCAATTATTATCAGTGTTTGTACAATGATAGCAGCAAAAAAAGGGAACAAAAATGCACAGATTTTTTAAGGTGGAAACCCACTCCGGGAAAAAAACTACATAATGATTTTCTAATAATTCTTTAATATTCAACTCCAATTGAAAATAAAGCTCCAACTTCCTAGAATCTAGAAAAGCATTCTTCTCCAGCTCTCACTGGATGGATGCTCCAATGCCTGAGATTCTTCAGTAGTCAACTGAATGGATGCCCCAACACCCAATGAGCTACAACTCACCCTAGCACCACCCTACCACCCTATAGAAGAATAAAAGAATAATGGACTCCCATACCAGGGAAAATGGTCCACTTTACAATGATATAGAATTATGTAGAAGAAGAAGACACACTAGACCATAACCCCAACTATGACACAAACACCTAATGATGATCCTAGACCTCCCGACACTGCCTCTTCAACTCTTAGCAGATAGATGCTAGAACAATTTTTACAATAATGTATTTACAATGACTTAGTACAATGATAGCTTTACAGTGACTATATGTAGTGCTACCCACTTGAAGACTCCATGTGATGAACTTCTTGTTGTTGTTCTGCACCTTGGTTGTTGTTCTTGTCATGCTACCCTCTGCTACACCTTGATTTTCTTTTCTGCCCTAAAAATTTTGGTCCTTTGCAACCCTTGACAACACATGACCTAGCTTTGTCTTGCCTTCTAGGAGCTCGATATTTAATCTCGTGTATCTCTATTATTTCAGATCCAAAATATCTGATTTTCAGTCTTGTAGTATTCCTCTGAGTCATATTTCTAATGCCATAGTTCTAACCCAATTTGGATTCTTCAAGAGAGAGTTATGTCCAATTTCTCACAATGCCCTAATTATGGACTGTTTCATTAGATTGAACTTGTACGATGTGCCATGTATCACTGTTACTTCATTTGGCTCTGAAATTGATAGAGAGAAATCTAAAGTCCATGCACTATCTTCCAAGTTTTACAGAATCCCAATCTGATACACACACAGAGAGTTATTACAAGTTTCCAAAGGTCACTTATTTGAGATGAATTTCAGGAGCCTACAAAAACATTGACTTCAACAGATCATATCTCTGAAAATATTGCGCACCTGGATCTAAAAGTTTCACAGGATATTCCTCTAGATTTCGGCTTCACCTCATAAAAATTTCAGCTTTTGAGCCTTCGTCGAAAACACGTTAGAGCGAAAATTCCACGATGACCTGTTTCAGATTGCGAAATCCCTTGCATAAGGAGGATATGAGGATCACAATTTATATAAATGCTTAGGTTGAGAGGGGATTCAACAAGTGAACATGGGAGGGATTTTAGGAGCTTAAAAAATATTTATTATGACTTTTCGATGACCTAGGCCACAACCCCATGGGGTTTTATCTCACTAACTTGGGTTACAAACTTAAAACATGAATATCTCTCAAACAATGACGAATTATGTGGCGATCCATATATCAATGGAAACATCTCGACAAGTAGAAACCATCAAAAGCATTCTTGACCCAAAATATAGTAATTTGGTAGGTAAAAATTCTCAATGCAATATTGGGGTAGCCCCTGGTGCTGCTTGGGTTGACATCAATGACAATTGTTGATCAAAAATCTCCCCCTTTGGCATTGATGGCAACACAAGTACTCCCCCTACGATCATGACACCTCTTCCTACAACATTATTTCCCCCTTTGACATCAATAGCAAAGGATAACTCCCACTGACACACAACCATATTGCAAACTTGTACACACTTCCAATCCCCTTGACACACAACCATCCTACGGACCTGTACCCACTTCCAATCCCACTTTATATTCCGAATAAGGAAAATCTAATGAGAACTTGGGAGAATCCCAGGTTTTTGGTGAAGATATTCCAATGCTTCACAAGTACTCTCACGATCATCAACATTTCCTGCCAAATATGTATTTGTAAAGGAACGAATAATGAGATTGTTACCCTTGGGATACCACAAGCCATATTCTGTTGTTCCCTTTAGATATTGAAGAATTATTTTGTTGGCCATAATATGTGATTCTTTTGGTGCTTCTTGGAATCTTGCTACTTGTCCTACTGCTTGCATAACATCTGGCCGGGCGGCTGTTACAGATAGAAGACTACCAATCATAGATCTATACAACCTTTGATCCACATCCTTAGATGAGTCATCTATGCTCAATTTGCAACCTGTTACCATCAGAGTAAGGATGGGTTTGCAATCTTCCATTTTAAATTTCTTGAGCATTTCCTTGATGTACTTGGCTTGACATATAAATATTCCTTTCTCTTGCTGAGATATTTGAAGCCCTAAGAAGTATGTCAACTCACCAAGTAAAGACATCTCAAATTCACTTTGCATATTTGTAGCAAACTTCTTAGTTAGTTGATCATCATTTCTACCAAATATTATATCATCCTCTTTAGCTATTATACGTGCTTTAGTTGCTTCATCCAAAACATATATGTCATTTGGAGCTCGACTTTCTGTAGCCACAATTTCACCATACTTGCCTTTCCTAATTTCACATTTTGTGGAGTTGAATAGTATTGTGTATCCTTGATCACACATTTGTCCAACGCTGAGCAGATTGTGATTCATGTTTCAATCAATAGAACATTCTTGGCTAGAGAATCTTTACTTCCGAGAGTGACAATACCTAATCCTATAACATTTGAAGATCCATCATTTCCAAAGGACACAGTTCCATCCTTCTTATCTTTTAGAGATAAAAATTTATTTCTATCTCCAGTCATATGCGTTGAGCAACCACTATCAACATACCACACATCTTTGTTGTTTTGAGCCTTGAGAGAGAGAGCACAATTATCAGTCTTCTTCTTCCATGTTCATTCGTTTTGTGGCTTCGAAGATTCTTCTGGAGGATTTTCAAGTTTGCAGTCTCTGGATATGTGTCCAAAGTTTCAACATTTGTAACATTCAATATTATTTCTTAAATGTTCAAATATATTGATGTTTTTCTGAGCCCTGGGAGGTTCATATTTGACAGATATCCTGGAATTGTATACGTTCCTGGGGTACGTACGACATTATATAGATTTATGGCCAAATTTTCCACATGAATAACGGTAGCCATAAAAAATATGTTGGTACTTGAATGGAAATCTTCATCGAGGAATTGTCTTCCAAGGTTGTTCTTGCGAATATTGTCCAATGAAGTCTACATGCATGCTAGATCTCGTAGGTTCATTGTATTTTTTTGTAGAAGGTCTTGCTTCTTCTTCTTTGTAACCCATGCCAGTTTTGTCATTGTAAGATCGTTGATTGTTGATGAGTTCTTCCAATGCCCTTGAGCTGTTGGCATAGA